>JAGHKM010000128.1:0-33045 GCA_019097785.1 Fraxinus excelsior
GTGCAACAATACTTGTCGCTCGATCGAAAGCAATCCAGTGCGGACCATAGTCGAACCCCCTATCAATGGGGTATCGAACAAAGTATAATATACTACAGTATTAGAAGGACCGGTCTCAATAGAAAGATAAGGAAAGATCGGGTGAGGAACCCGAGGAATATGAAGAGACTTGGCCAAAACATCAGGAGAGAGCCTAAGAGTACGACCTCTAAGATAGACTCTAAAGGAGGTATCGCAAATCTCATGGATGTTCGCGAAGAACTCCTGAACCAATAGACTAGGAGGGAGAACCAACCCAGTCAACAAAGACTCCCAACCCCGAGAAATGAAAATGGCAGCAATATCGAGGGATAAATCAGCTAAAATAACCTCACGCTCTACGAAGACTAGATGATGTAAGAACTGAGAAGTAAACACCTCGAAAGTAGTGGAAGAAATAAAACGCGCCCGACTGTAGGAAGTAGATCCACTGGCCTGCGATGTGGTGGTCCGGCTCTCTTTGGCGGCATCTAGAACATGATTGCAGAACAAACATATCAAGAGATGCGACGAAGAGAATGTAGACCACACGAGCGGCCATGTAGTCTAATGCATGAAAATGCATGAACATGATGTGCAAGTGAAGCAAACACGCAAAACGATGCAAAATTGTATCAGGACACGTAACCCAATGCAAATCAAGTCATGAAATGCAAAACAGGGCAAACATATGCCACATGCTTGTAAACCAATGCAAAAGTGTCAAATAGGGCAGTGCATGGGCATAGTGTAGTGACTGCAGGATGGAGGTGCAGTGATGTCTAGACGGAGGTGCAATGGTGTCTAAATGGAGGTGCAATATGAGTGACATTTCACCCAAATTGAAATTCAACGCCAATCAACTCCAAATTGACATGTGAGTGCATAGAAGTGTTCGTGGGATGACATATGACTCGTGTGTGCAAAATCATGGCCAAAATCACACGATCAAACCAAAGAGGCATTTCATCGAACATGTTAAGGGCAATGTAAAGTCATGCAAATCAAAGCACAATTGGTGACAACCATGAACAGCCAACATCCTACACTCACAAACATGATATCCAACATCTAAACATATCCTAATCTCCATCAAAATCGATCAATATAAGCCAAAGATAGCAAGTTCAATGAAGTTCATCCAATATAATGTCCAAAATCATCAAATTTCCTGCAAAAAACGAACCACGTTGATGTACATACAATCTAGCAATGTTAACACACCCGAATCGTATGAATGTATGTGAAAAATTGAGGCAAGAATCCATGAAAATCAAGAAACCCCAAAATAGCCAAAACTAGGGTTTGAAAGAATTTACCTTCGAAATGTTGGAATTGGATGATGTAAATGATGTTAATGACTTCCAAACTAAATGCCCAAGCCTTGAAATTAAAGAAATTGCAGTAATTTGATGGCGGGTGATCAAAGTTGGAGAGAAAATGGATGAAAATGCGTGAAAATGAGGCTGGAATCGCGCCTTATAAATGACCTTCGCTCAAGCGAAATAAATCTGAAAGTGTCGCTCGAGCGACATTCAAGCGTAAATCGAGCGAAAGCTCAAATGTCAAAAATAGCACCCAATATTTGAAAAATTCATTTTTAAACACAGTTTTCCAGAAATGACAAAAATATCACCCCTTTTTTTTTCAAAACTTTCAATTTTAACACCACTCGATTTTTTTTCAAATAAACATATGACACGCACTTCAACATGTTGATCAACGAGAAAATGTAGTTGAACATAAATATGTGAAATTTAAGAATATGTGTTGCCCCACACACATAGATCAAGTTTAACCGGAGTAAGTTGTATATGTGACTCACGTGTGTAATGTGTCACTAATTCCAAGTAAATCAGACTCCAAACCTTAATTTTGTGAGAAGGGACACGCCAAAAATCACTGTCAATAGGTCTATTATCTACTTATGAAAGTCAAACTTTTAAACACGTTATGACCTATACAAAAAGCTCGTTTGACATGATACAAAATTTTCTTTTTCTCCCCCTAAATATAAACATGTTTTTGTACCAATATTTTATTCGGCTCATCTTATTTTACATCTTAAGTGCAGGTTCTAGTTCATTGAGCAACTAAGATGACCCATGTAGCGAGCTTTGGGCCGATTAACCCAAGTCAGTTGACCATATGCACCAGGTATAGAGATACCCCACAAACTTAATTGCTCGAGTCAAATAATCTCGAAGAAGAACATTAAGGTAATGAGCATACATCAAATTTTTTTTTAATCAATAGGGAAGTATATGCATGAGCTTAGGTCTAACACAATTAGTCAATTCAAGTTCAGAGTCACCCTATCAACAAGTGACAGCCATCCCAAGTCTCACACATGCGGTCAAGACCTATTTACAAGGTCATAGTGTGTGCTGTGCAAAGAATACATGATTGGACATATACTAAATACTCCAGAGAAAACAACAATCATGTGATGGAGTACGGACTATTCATCAGATAAATGCATATTCATTCTCAACATGCATTGTCAAGTTTCACACACATGATGCAGTAGTCCACAAAACAAACCAAACAAAAATAATAACATTTTTTGAAAACTTTTCTCAATGTTTTTGGATTTTTCTTTTTCAAATAAAAAACTCACACAACCAAAAAAAATGTCAAGCACACAAGACAAATAAAAAGTAGATAGCTATTGAAAAGAAAAGTAAAACTTGAAAATAAATAAATGCATACAAAGTGTAAGATAGATGCAAAATGCACCAGTGTAATGGACAATGCATGCAGACTCCCACAAATGAGATCAGTGTGGTGCATAAGCACCAGTGACTGTCATACGGTCAAGATCAACTTTCTTGACCCATGCCTTCCTAGCAGTGGAGGTAGCCCTAGTCAATTGAGAGATCATCTCAGTCAGCTGAATAACTTGACTGGAAAGAGAATTAACCTGACTAGGAATATCCTGATTTCTCTCCCTGCGCACACGCATAGGACACCTCGACCTAATGTGACCCAAAGCACCATAGCGATGACAAGTGGGTACAAATCTAGGCTCAGACACATACGATTGTTGAAAACGAATTTGAGGTGCAGTGTTCTTAAGAGACCTAGGTGTCCTCTGTCCTATGACACGCTCAGCTCTAGGATCAAGATTTCTAGCAATGTGTGGCTGAGTAGAAGCAGGAACGAAAGAAGTCTTAGAGGTACTAGCCGAATTGGAATTGTTCTTAACATAACCTAGACCTCGTCTATCACCTGCAGGCTTGTTCATACCTAAGAGACTATCAAGCTTCTTAGTCCCACTGGAGAAAGCCTCAAGTTGAGAATTGGATTTTTCTAAATCGCTCGTAAGGGTCTTAACTTTCTCTTCTAACCTCTCATTGGTACATCTCAACTCACTCAGGGAATTGGTCGAGTCCTTAAGCTCACCAGCTAGTCTCTCTTTCTCTCGCTCTAAGGAATCAACTTTCTTAAGTAGGGCATGGTTGAGTTTCTTAATCTTAAGGCTCTCCTCATACAACTCCTGGTACACAACCTGAAGATTATCCTCATCATCCGAGGCCTCATTACCGCTCTCAACCTCAGTCTTTTCACTAGCCTTATTAAATTCACTCTCTACTCGAGACACAAAGGCCATGTACTTCCCTACTTTCTCACACTCAGACTGCACACTAGGGTCACTCTCACTAGAGTCGTCATCAGACAGTGCAGCAACTAAGGCTCTAGCTCTATCCTTAGTCGAGCTCCTCTTGAGATTAGGACATTCATTCCTATAGTGCCCAAACCTCTGGCACTCATGACATCTAACCGACTGGAGCTCACTACTAGACCCTTTACCACCACTCTTATCACGTTTTTCCTTCTGAAATTTCCTAGGGGGACTCCTCTGCCTAGTTGTGGTTTTGGTCTATCCCTTAAGGCCTTCTTAAACTTCTTCACAAAGTAGGCCATCTCCTCACCTTTAAGGGACTCTACATCACTAGACTCAGAATTTTCTTCCCTATGGGTGTTCAAGGAAAAGGATTTTTGTTTCTTAAGTTGTGCTAAAGTCAACTCATAGGTTTGGAGGGATCCAACAAGTTCTTCTATTTTAAGGGCGTCAAGATCCTTACTTTCTTCAATCGTAGTTACCTTAGGTCTAAACCTCTCAGGTAGGGATCTAAGAACCTTACGAACGATTTTTGACTCGGTGATCCGTTCGCCTAGATTAAAACTAGAGTTCACAATATCGTTCAATTTAGCATAGAACTCATCAAACCTCTCATCATCATTCATCCTAAGTTCTTCAAACTTAGAAGTCAACATTTGCAATTTGGAGTTTTTCACAATCTTAGTACCCTCGTAGGTAGTCTCCAAAATATCCTAAACCTCCTTAGCAATTTCTTTCCTAAATTCTTCAGGAGACACAGCCATAAACAAAGCATGCAGACCTTTACTATTCCAATTACACTCATCAAGATTAGTTTTAGACCACAATGAAATATCAGTGAGTGTAACAACACCATCAACAGTTGTTGAAGGCGGAGTCCACCCATTCTGCACACTTAACCATATGCGCTCATCCAACGCCTTAAGAAAAGCTCTCATTCTAACTTTCCAATAGGCATAGTTGCTTCCATAAAAAAATGGAGGCACAGACAAAGAACTACTCATCTAGACAATCAAAATATGGGTCAGGACACGAGATTAGGCTCTGATACCAATTGAGAAACACGAGATTCAATCCAACTACACCTAGAATGGGTGATTAGGTGTAAATGCGGAATAAACAAAACTAATTAACTAGCAACATGTCACAAGTTAATTATGTCTAGGTGATTAGTCAAACAATCCAATTAAGCCTATCTTTGAATACCACAGCAATATCAAAACAATAAATAAAGTAGTAAACAACACATAATTGTTCACGGAGAAACCCAACGTGGGAAAAACTTTGGGCGCTTTGTCAGTCAAAGATCCACTATAAACTGTCAATTAACTTACAAACCACCAGCAAAGTTGACGACACAAGCTTTCTGATCTCCTATCTGAAGTGCGAAGCAGCCCTTCTGGAATGTGCACACGAACACCAATCCCGACTCTTCTTTGTAAAGCAGTCTTCTTGAAATGAGCACACAAACTCCAATCCTGACTCTTTACGCAGTTTATCTCCTGTAGATCTTCCCAAAGAACTCTTTGTTCTTCAGTTCTTCCTTGATCTTCAATGCAGCACAGTTGACGACACAATCTAGCAGCAGATCCAAGCGAAGAATACAATCCAGTGTTTGATTTGGCTCTTTGATGTTTTCACAAGGTTTGGCACATAAACAATGGAAGGATTGAACTTTGAATATGATGAATAATGAATTCTCTCAAGAATGTAATGTATTAAACCTCTTCACAACAGAAAACACGGCATTAGAATTTATATGTTACACGAAATAGGTTGTATGGGCCAAGTAAAAATCCTGGAAATAGAAATTAGGTCTAGCCGTAAAATACGCAGCTCGAGCGAGAAAGCAGATTCGTTCAAGTGAATTGTCAGTCACTCGAGCGATAGTAGGGCGAAGGTCGAGCAAGGTATATTGACCTATGGTTGATTTCATCCTCAATGTTTTGATTATAACAAACAAGATTAATATTGTTTCTAACAATTGATTTTGAGTGATGATAGTTCAATGTTAAAATTTATCGAGTATTATCAAAATCAAGACTATTAAATCGGGCTCATGAAGAAGGTCAAGCATTAAAGCCAAACAATGATAGTTCAATGTTAAAATTTATCGAGTATTATCAAAATCAAGACTATTAAATCGGGCTCATGAAGAAGGTCAAGCATTAAAGTCAAACAATGAAAGAAACTTCAAAACAAGATCAAAGACTAAGCTTTCGAGATCATATGTAAATGTATAACACTTTGATCTTTAGTAATGAATGACAATAACTCAAAAATCATTTTGTACACAAAGAGTTATTTTCATATCACTTACATAAAATATTTTTGATCAAAAGTAAGATTAATTTTTTAAAGTGATACTTGAACTTAGATCACATCTCCCTATAAAAAATAAAAAAAGTCAACAATCAAAGTCAACATCCGGTTGACCAGGCGGATGTCCAGTATTTAGCGGACGTCCGGTATGGTAGTAACACTCAATATTTTGACCGTTCTGACGCAACGGCTAGTTGATCGTCCGGTACGTAGCGGACGTCCGATACGATGCATCCAGTAAGATAGATTTTTGCCCGTTGCATTGCTATAAATACAATCTCTTCTTGCATTCAAAACATACACTTCTAAGAGTATTATAGAGAGGTTCTTTTGAGATAAAATATTTGATCTTTACTCTTTATTTATCTTTATCAATTTATTTTCTTTGGAAAATTTTTTGATTGATCTTATTTTTGAAAATCATTTCTCTCATCAAAGTTTTTCATTTCTCTTTGTGCTTAACTTATATATATCTTAAAAGAGAAATATATTTTTAAAGAAGTTCTTAGTACTTACATTGCATAAACTTATTCTATTTCTTCATAGTGAAACTTTGATTAAATCAAACTTGTAAACATCATATTCATCAAAGTTTCTAATTTTTCTCTTAATATTTAATTTATCACAAATTATTCAAAGAGAGATATACTTTTGAAGAAGATTTTTGCACTTACATTGCATAAATCCTTCTTCTTCTTCTTCATATCAAAACTTTGATTGATTGAACTAAAACTTGTAAAATCATCATATTCATCAAAGTTTTTCATCTAACACTTGAGCTATCATTCATTGATATCTATTAAAGTGTTTGTCTTCTTCTCTTCTTGTTCTCAACCTTAAATCTATTATTCATTAAGAAGAGAAGATTTTTACTTGTAAACTCATTTTAAATTATGGGTCGTGTTGAAGTCTCTTAAAGATCAACATTGTATAAGGATCGATGCTCCTTGTTCGTACCGGAGAGCTTGGTAACAGGAGACGTAGATCATTCCATTGGATCGAACCTCCATAACTATATCGTTTGCACTATCTATCCCTTTTACTTATCACTTTTATATTTGTGCTTATTATTTGAATTAATCTATTTAGTCTTTACTTGCTTGAATTTATATTAATTACTCGATTACTTGTGTTTAATTGTCTTTATACTTGTGCATATTTTGTTGAATTATTATAATTGCTAGTATATTGTTTAAGACTTGAATTTATTTTAGAAAAGGTTTTAAAAACCAATTCACCCCCATTTCGGTTTGTCAGTCTTTAGCTTTCAATTGGTATGAGAGCAAGGTGCTCTCTTTAAAAGATTTCACAATCTTGAGTAATGACTAACCACATCTTTCATAATCTAGAGGGGTATTCTACAAATCGTCCTCCTTTATTTGATGGTACTCATTATAACTATTGGAAGGCTAGAATGACAATATTTATTCAATCAATAGATTATAATATTTGGGAAGTTATTGAATTTGGTCCCTATGTGCCTAAAAAGGTTATTAAAGAAAATGGTAAACCGGATCAAATAATTTCTAAACCTAGAGAGGAATATAATGAAGATGATAAAAGAAAATTGTCTTTAAATGCTAGAGCCAAAAATATACTTTATTGTGCTTTAGATAGAAATGAATTTAATTGTATTAGTACATGTGATTCCGCTTATGATATTTGGCATGCTTTAGAAATTACTCATATTGGAACTAGCAAAGTGAAAGAAACTAAGATAAATCTCTTAGTTAAAGATTTTGAAAATTTCTTCATGAAAGAAAATGAACATATTGTTGATATGATTACTCGCTTCACCAATATTATTAATAGTCTCAAAGGCTTTGATCGTAAATTTACTAATGGTGAGCTTGTAAGTAAAATGCTTAGGTCACTCTCGGAAGAATGGAGCTCATTGAGAATGTTGATAGAAAATACCAAAGATATCAACACATATCCATTGGAAGAGCTCTATGGAACATTGATGACATATGAGCTAAATCGCACCGAGACAAAGGAGAAAACGTTGAAAAGCAAAGAAGATGAAAGACGCCAACTTGCTTTTAAATCTGTAGTTGATGAAGGCACTTCAAGTGAAGATGATGATCATAATGAAGATGAGAGTGATGCGAACACGGGTACGAGATCAGCGTGGAAATTGTGGAATTAATTGAAAATACTGGAAAAATCCAAAATTCAGGTTGTAGACGGTAGAATCTCGACCCGCAAATTATTGAACCAAGCAACCAAACAAAAACGAAGTTTGAATGATCTCTTGATTACAAAACCAATGAACCTCGATTTATGAACGCGATAAATGGTGCTTAATCCTTTGATAAGTTCAAATGTTCATGAAGAACAAGAAGAGAGAAAATCTCAATATTTCATTATGACAAAAAAAAAGTTCTCTTACAATGAAATAAAGTTTCCTATTTATACTAAACCTAGAAAAATATGAAAAAATGAAAATATCACTTTAAAATTCTAACAAAATAAGGAAATTCGCGTAAAATTAAAATTCTCGACAAATTGTTCTCGACCTATTTCTGTGCGATTGCAAGCCCAAAAGTACCATGAGCCTAGATAGCCTTGTGTAGAATTTTGTCCCATTTCCAGAATGTACTCATGGGCGAAAATCCGACAGTCGAGTTGAAAATTATGAACCTTGGCTTCTAAACTTCTTCAGTTTGGACTCCAAAACTCGATCAAGTGATTGTTTATCGCAGATCATATCATCCACTCTCTCTTCGAAAAGGATCGTCCCGAATCTGTGCATTGTGATCGTATAGGGGATAACCTGCTTGCTACACAACTCATCACTGCACCACTTGGATCAAATGAAAATTTTTTCCTCCATGGCATAGGATCAATACATGGTACCCATCCATTTTGTAGATATGGATGTATTGCAGCACAAACACAATCAGCCATAGATGTTGTTGTATGAACTCTCACGTACAATGATCAACCTGAAAGAAGGAATTAAGCAAAACACGATTGAATTTGTTAGCTTCCCCCTCAATGAGATATGGGTCATCGTACTCATAATGTATCATCTCCACTATATCATGCTTAGCAATAGACTCTACTCTTCATTATCCACAATATTTTCAACAATTTGTTCAACACATTCTTTTATTATTTTCTCACTCTCTTGTTGAACCATCTCTACAATTTTTATACCAGACTACTCATGCTCCTCCTCTTTAATTGGTTCACTCTCCCCAATATCAACTGCATTACCAGCCTGCTCCTCTTTAATTGGTTCACTCTCCCCAACATCAACTACATTTTTCAATCCATCATCCTCCATCTCAACTTCCCTATTTTTGGACTCCTCCCGCAATTCAACTTCGATGTTCTCCTTAGGTGTGGTCATCTCCCTCTTTTGCTTTTCCCGTTCTGCCTCACCTCTCACCTTCCATCGGTCTGCAAATGATTGTTCTAGTGTCAACCCAGCTAGAGTGATTTTTACCCCATCCTGAAGAAACCTATACATGTTCCTCTCCATATCATAAATAGCCTTCCTTTCATACCTCCAAGGCCTCCCAAACAAGATATGAAAAGATTTTAATGGAACCACATCACACCAAACTTCATCACTATATTTCTCAATGGTGACATTCAATAAAACCCGCTTGGTCACATCTACCTTCCCACACTCCTTCAACCAAGTCATCATATAAGGCCTATGGTGTTGTTGCAAAGGTAATCCCAATTTTTCCACCATCGTGATACTAACCAAGTCTGATATGTACTCCTTATCAATAGTCAAACTGCATACCGTACTACCCACAAAACACCGAGTTTGAAAAATAAATCCCCAATCATAATCCATCATTTACGTAGGTGTAATCAAGAAGACTCAAGAAAAGAATTGGACAATTGGATGAGTGATATTTAAATTCAAGAAAGTGGTTCTTGAATTTTTGGATTGGAATGAATATAAACAGATTTTGGATAGATAATATGATAGTGTCAACTTTCCCAAATAAATCAAAAAAAATATTTCGGACTACAGTACCATACGGATGAACAATAATTTTTTTAATATTTTTAAATTTTTTTTGTAAACTCGAAAATCAATTACGAAACTGACAAAAGAAACGGGAGTTGATTTGTATACTAGATTAGCCCAAAAATAACTTTTGACTCTTTTTGAAATTTTCTGGATCTAAGACTCAAAAATATTACTGGACACAAGAACAAAAATAAAAGACTCAAAACAAAAGAAAAAGATAGAACTTGAATCTGGTGCCCAAGCTCTAATACCAAATGATGCGAACTTGGGTACGGGATCAGCGTGAAAATCACGAAATTAATTGAAAACACCAGAAAAGTCTAAAATTTAGGTTGTAGATGGTAGAATCTCGACCCGCAAATTATTGAACTAAACAACCAAACAACAACGGTGTTTGAAAAACATTTTGATTACAAAACCAACGAACCTCGATTTATGAACGCCACAAAGGGTGCATAATCCTTTGATAAGTTCTAAGGTTGAATGCCACAAATATAATAATATATTTGATAAGTTCGAATGTTCATGAAAAACAAGAAGAGAGAAAATCTCAATATTTCATTATGACAAAAAAAAAAAAGATTCTCTTACAATGAAATAAAGTTTCCTATTTATACTAAACCTAGGAAAATATGGAAAAACGAAAATATCACTTTAAAGATTACAAGAATCTTACCTAAACTAAAATTCTAACAAAATAAGGAAATTCGCATAAAATTAAAATTCTTGGCAAATTGTTCTCGGCATGTTTCTGTGCGATCGCAAGCCCAAAAGTACCATGAGCTCACATAACCTTGTGTAGAATTTCGTGCCATTTTCAGAATGTACTCATGGGCGAAAATCTGACAATCGAGCTGAAAGTTATGGCCATTTTCGTTCACGCTGCTTGTTTTCTTTCCAAATGTCTTCCAAAACTTGAATTCAACTTGTTTCAGCTCCTAAGCCCTTTACGAAACTTAAACCTTGGCTTGTAAACTTCTTCAATTTGGACTCCAAAACTCAACCAAGTGATTGCTTATCCCAAATCATATCAGAGAGTCAAGAAGAAATCGCAAACATGTGCTTCATAAAAATCAATGATGAGGTACCAAGGAACATAGATAGCAAATGGACCTTAGATAATGATTGCTCAAAGCACATGACCGGAAATCAAGTTTTGTTGTCAAGTTTCAAAATAAAGGATGGCTGTCATGATACTTTTGAAGATAATGTCAAAGAAAAATCATCGACATTGAAATTATTGGTTTGGAGATTCCTTTTGAGCAAATTAAATTCTAAATCAAAATAAGGAAGATCCTAAAGATGTTGAAGATCCACATGAGGAAGAAGCAAATGTGCAACAAGATGAAGAAGAATCTTCCAAAGAACAAAGTGGTTAATCTCTACCTAAGGAATGGAGTCAAACAAAATACATCATGGAAATGCTCAATAAGTTTGAAATGGAAGAGTTGAAATCAATGAACACTCCAATGAGCTCATCAATCAACTAGATGATCAAGGTACTTCCATAAACATAACAAAATATCGAGGTATGATCGGATCTCTCATTTACTTAATTGCAAGTAGACTCGATATTATATTTAGTGTGTGATTATGTGCTATATTTCAACACAATACTCAAGAATCACACTTTAGTGCCATAAAACGAATTTTAGATATCTTAATGGCATTAAGACATTACGTCTATGGTATTCTAAAGCAACCAAAAGTGGGATATTGTATTAGAATTTGTGAATAAGGAAAATCAATTGGCCGATATTCTCATTAAACCTCTAACACTTAATAGATTTTCATATATTCAAAGAGGTTTGGGAATTATCGATGAATTTGAAGTATGTGACTAAATTGAATTCATACTAAATGCTCTTGTATGATTCTACGTGCATAATTGGTTGGAATTTATATAAATTTTATTCAAATGATTTTACTTTTGTCATTTGCATCACTCATACTTTGATTAATATTTTACTATAAAGTGATTATTTTTTTTTTTTTTAAATTTGTATATATTTAGCATCTTGTGCTTAATTGAGGGGGAATATATCATTCTCTTATGGTTGATTTAAAGTTTTGATCTTATATACAATAATATTCCTCTCATATGTGCTATCATTTTGCTTATGCTAGGAGGAGAAATTGAGTAAGATAAATTTTGAAAAGTATTAAAAAGGGGGAATCTTTTATTGTTTCCTATAATCGTCTTTTGATCTTAAATGTTATATTTTTTTTGCTTATGTCAAAAAGGGGAAATGAAGAGAGATGATTATACATGCTTTGAATATATGATTATTGATTTGTAAAAGATAGGGGGAATATGAATTGCATGATAAATTTATAATATATATTCCTTTATCAATATGATATCACTACATTTTTATGCTATGATTGACTTCCTTCTCGTATTTCTTTTTGCTTATGTCAAAAGGGAAAGATGAATTAGATGATTATGCATGATAGGGGGAATGTTGAAAGGGGGAATATATGTATGCAACTTTATTCCTTATCAATTTGTTTAATTTGTACATTGCAAATCATCTTGTTTGTCATAATCAAAAAGGGGGAAATTGTTGACCTATGGTTGATTTCATCCTCAATGTTTTGATTATAACAAACAAGATTAATATTGTTTCTAACAATTGATTTTGAGTGATGATAGTTCAATGTTAAAATCTATCGAGTATTATCAAAATCAAGACTATTAAATCGAGCTCATGAAGAAGGTCAAGATCGAAGTCAAGCATTAAAGCCAAACAATGAAAGAAACTTCGAAACAAGATCAAAGACTAGGCTTTCGAGATCATATGTAAAGGTATAACACTTTGATATTTAGTAATGAATGACAATAGCTCAAAAATCATTTTGTGCACAAAGAGTTATTTTCATATCACTTGCATAAAATATTTTTGATCAAAAGTAAGATTGATTTTTCAAAGTGATACTTGAATTTAGATCACATATCCCTATAAAAAAAGTCAACGGTCAACCGAACGTCCGGTATGGCAGTAACGGTCAGTTTTTTTACCATTTTGACGCAACGACTAATTGATCGTCTGGTACGGTGCGTTCAGTAAGACAAATTTTTGCCCGTTGCATTGCTATAAATATCATCTCTTCTTGCATTCAAAATATACACTTCTAAGAGCATTATAGAGATGTTCTTTTGAGATAAAATATTTGATCTTTACTCTTTATTTATCTTTATCAATTTATTTTCTTTGAAATTTTTTTTGATTGATCTTATCTTTAAAAATCATTTCTTTCATCAAAGTTTTTCATTTCTCTTTGTGCTTAACTTATATCTATCTTAAAAGAGAAATATATTTTTGAAGAAGTTCTTAACACTTACATTGCATAAACTTATTCTACTTCTTCATAGTGAAACTTTGATTAAATCAAACTTGTAAACATCATATTCATCAAAGTTTCTAATTTCTCTCTTAGTACTTAATTTATCACAAATTATTCATTGAAAGAGAGATATACTTTTGAAGAAGATTTTTGCACTTACATTGCATAAATCCTTCTTCTTCTTCTTCTTCTTCATATCAAAACTTTGATTGATTGAACTAAAACTTGTAAAATCATCATATTCATCAAAGTTTTTCATCTAACACTTGAGCTATCATTCATTGCTATCTATTAAAGTGTTTGTCTTCTTCTCTTCTTGTTCTCAACCTTAAATCTATTATTCATTAAGAAGATAAGATTTTCACTTGTAAACTCATTTTAAATTGTGGATCGTGTTGAAGTCCCTTAAAGATCAACATTGTATAAGGATCGGTGCTCCTTGTTGTAAGTCACCGTGTGGGTCATATTGAGGTCCCGTAAAGCTCAATAGTGTGGGTCATGTTGAGGTCCTATAAATCTCAACATTGTATAAGAATCGGTGCTCCTTGCTTGTAAGTCACTGGAAGTGTTGTAAAGGGTTGGATTGTACCATAAGTCAATCAACATAGTGAAAAAGGCCTTGCTCGTGCTGGAGAGCTTGGTAACGGGGGACGTAGATCATTGCATTGGATCGAACCTCCATAACTATATCGTTTGCACTCTCTATCCTTTTTACTTATCGCTTTTATATTTGTGCTTATTATTTGAATTAATCTATTTAGTCTTTACTTGCTTGAATTTAGATTAATTCTTCGATTGCTCGTGTTTAATTATCTTTATACTTGTGCATATTTTGTTGAATTGTTATAATTGCTAGTATATTGTTTAAGACTTGAATTTATTTTAGAAAAAGTTTTAAAAATCAATTCACCCCCTCTTGGTTAGCCAATCTTGGGCTTTCAATATAGTCTCTGTTCCATCCGCTCAAGCAGCACTCCGGTGAGTAGTTAGCGAAAACTGACGTGAATCCTTCTTGTTCCAAACAGGGAACCCCAAACCCTAAGTTAACCTACCAACTGTGAAACTTTACAATTCAGTCCCTAAACTTTTATAATTGTTCAAGTTGATCAATTTGTTCACAGAATTGTCAATACAAAATATAAACCTGATAGCACCTAACCGAGCTACAAGTGCAAAAACTTCCGTGTAATCCACCCATTGTTCTTGAGTGTACCATTTTGCTACCAACATGCCTTGTACTTATTCACTTCTTCATTCTTATGGAGCTTAGTCTTATAAACCCATTTTATTCTAACTTTCTTTCCTTCCGTAGATAATTCTATCAACTCCTACATATCATTCCTCTCCATGGCTTCTATCTCTACGTCCATTGCTTTTCTTCACTTCGTACTTTTCACAACATCTTTAAATGATACAAGATCACTTCCTGCAAACATGGCTAAATATGCCAAGTCTACTTCCTTAGAAAAAATCATCTCTATTTCAATGTTGAATGATCATGTGACGCATTAGATTGAAATAAAAAAAAATATCCAAAAAGATTTATCTTATTCTAAAATAAAGCAAATGGTAGGAGTGGAAGCTTTCCAATTCAGTCTAATTCCGAACTAACCTAAACCAATTCGAGTATCGATAGAAATCTTAGAAACGGAACCATTGATTCCGTATTTAATTATAGAGTCAAATAGAAATCGAACAATCGGTTTTGATTCGGTCCGGTCAGTCCTACTTACTCCAAAAAAAAATTTGTGATTTTCGACATACAAAAAGTTATTACAATAAGTAATTTAGCGCGACACATTTTTAAAATTAGTTTATGAGATTGTGGTTAAAAAGTAAGTATCCCAAAAAAAAATAAAGCAACGTAAAAAGTTATTGTGAAATGTGATAAGACGTTGCAAATAATAAAGATTGTTGCCAAAAATATAAAGAAAGCAAGGCACTAAAATATTTTTTTGGTGGGAAACTCATGGCGACATTTTTTTTTTTTTTTGTTGCAATAAAGTGTTTGTGGTATAATATGGTCTACTTTTTGTGACGAGAAATATTTGTTGCTAAAAGATTTATAGATGGAGGGCAAAATTGCTACAAGAAAAAATAATTTTTCGCAACGGACAAAAAATGTTGTCATAGATATTTAACAATGTTCGTCTGTATAATTCAAGATTTGATTTCATCCAAGAAATCTTAGATTCATATAAGAAGGACCTTTTTATTGTTTATGATCTTTATTTCGTAGAGATATGAATATTGAAAATCCAGATGATTGAATGGTTTTATGAACTGTTGAGATTCTTCAAGAACTTGCTATAGTGGCGTGGGTAACGTTGTTCATTTAAGATATATGGGATCATTACTAATTATTGCTCACCTTTGTTTTTTAAGTTTAAATTCCTGTTATTATTTTGTGTTCTTTTATTTTCATTAAGTATTATCATTCATGAACCGTATTTACTGATTATTAGTGATGAGGTATTAATTGATTTGACATCTTATATCCTATACTTAATATGCTAAATCAATTAATATCATCTAAATATATTTTGATGAATAAAATTAGACAATTAAACTTCTAATCGCATCACAACTTAATCTTTGAAGTGCGTTAGATTGCCAATATTTTCATGAAAAATGTGTTTTTTCAATTCAAATTCATACTTCTTTACTATTTGATTGACATTTTTCCAAGGAAAATACTTTTTCACTTTTGGTCACGCGATTATATTTTTCTCAAGATAAAGGAAAATAGAAATTCCTTCTCTCTTTCCGTCTCTTATCTATCAACCCTCTCTCATCTACATACCAATAAAAAAGGACAAATCTAATATTTTTTAGGTTGAAAACTAAATCAATCAAATACATTTAACTAATAATTTATATACAAATAAGTACTAGGCAATTGAATTGTCTAAGGTTTTTTTTCTTTCCATGCAAATTCTATGTTTTTAATAAATCACACCCTTAAAGTATTAGTAATTCAATAAATCACTCTTTCCAAAATAGATAATTCTGGTACAAAATATGAAAATATATTAAACATTTGCCTTTGGATCCTTGTATAGGAATGTCCAAGAGGATTGGGAAAGTTAATATTTTGCAAGAAGTTTTTCTTGATTCTCGCCTAATGAGAGCAAATGTAGAGTAAGTTAAGGGATTTGGGTTAAAGATAATGAACACAATTAAAACAGGGATATCCTTTTCTCATTTTTTTTTTCCTTTTTATTAGATTGAAATAAAAATTATCCAAAGATATTTCTTTTATTCTAGAATAAACCAAATGGTATGAGTGGACGCAGTCCGATTCGATCTAATTCCGAACTAAATTGAACCAATCTGAGTATCGATTGAAATCTTAGAAATGGAATCATTGGTTCCATATCTAACTATAGAGTCGAACACAAATTGAACAATCGATTCTGATTTGATTCAGTCGGTCCTACTCACTACAACAAAAATGTGATTTTGCAACATAAAAAGTTATCACAATAGGTGATTTAGCGCAACATATTTTCAAAGTTTGTCGCTAAGATTGTGGTGAAAAAATAAGTTACTAAGATTGTGGTGAAAATATAAGTATCAAAAAAATAAGACAATATAAAAAGTTGTCATGAAATGTGATAAAGAGCTGCAAATAATAAAAATTGTTGCCAAATATATGAGGAAAACAAGATGCTAAAATATTTTTTGGTGGGAAACTTATGGTGACAAAACTTTTTTTTTTCACAATAAAATGTATGTGGTGCAATATGGTCTACTTTTTGCGATGAAGAATATTTGTTGCTAAAAGTTTTATAGATGGAGACGAAATCGCTACAAGAAAAATTAATTTTTGCAACGGACAAAAGATGTTGCCATAGGTATTTAACAATGTCCGCCCGTATGTTGCGAGCGTTGATGTTGTCGTAGAGTAGAAGGATACAACGTGTAATGCACATTGCAAAAGGCATTAAATGCAAGTTGTTGTTAAGTTTTTGCAACACTTCAACCGTCGCTTTTATTATATTCTATAACATTCTTTGAATCTTGTCTTAACTTCTTTCATAACAGTGTGTTTAGCTTTTATTCAAATATTGTGGTGGAAAAAGTAAGTACCTAAAAAATATAAGGTGACATAAAAGTTGTAATATTTCAGAATGCACGATAAATAACAAAATTTTTGCGACAAAAAAAAATTATTTCTGGCAAAAAAGAGGGAACGAGATATTTTCCCTCCAAATACACGAGCCAAAAAAAAATAAAATGTAGACGATTAAATTTAATTATTTTTTGAACAAAAAGGAAAATTTATGCCATAAAAGTTTTATAAATTTATTTGGTAGTAGGAATTTTTGTTTTTTAATGAATTTGACATGGTCTATGATCTTATGACAGGATAAATACTTTTTCATCTTATGAGAGGATAATTACTTTTTTTTTTTTATTGCACGAAACTGGAGTTATCTTGTAGATAATTTATGATTGTTTAAATTTTTCTTGATGAAGTCCAACTCTGATGGGTGACGGGCACATTTCATTAGATGATAAAAAATTATCTCCACCAAAAAATCCTAAAAGAGAAAATAATTGTCAGACGATTAAACTTCTAATCGCATCACAACTTAATCTTTGAGAGTGTATTTGATTACCAATATTTTTTGTGTTTTTTCATTCCAATTCCTACGTTTGTACTGTTTGATTAACATTTTTTCCATGGAAAATATTTTTTTACTTTTGGTCATGTGATTATATTTTTCCTCAAAATCAAGGAAAATATTTTCTTTAGTATGATTTTATTTTTCTAAGAATTCACTCTCTCTTTCTTTCTCTTATCTATCCACTCTATCTCATCTACATACCAATAAAAAATGGACAAATATAATATTTTTTAGGTTGAAAACTAAATCAATCAAATACATTTAATTAATAATTTCTATACAAATAAGTTATAGACAATTGAATTGTATAAAATTTATATTCTTTCCATGCAAATTCTATGATCGTAATCAAGCACACCCTTAAAGCATTGGTACAAAATATGAAAATATATTAAATATTTGCCTTTGGATCCTTGTATAGGAATGTCCAAGAGGATTGGGAAAGTTATTATTATGTAAGAAATATTTCTTGATTCTCGCCTAGTGAGAGCAAATGTAGAGTAAAGTCAAGGGATTTGGGTTAAAGATAATAAAGACAATTAAAACAGGTATTTCCTTTTTCTTTTTCTTTTTTTTTTCTTTTTTTAACTCTTGCAATATTTGGGGAAGTTACAGAGAAAATTGAAGGTGCCAAATTTTATTTTATTTTTTTATTATAAAAAATCTTAAATTATATTAGTCAAACTTATTTAAATCCTTGAATAAATATGGGTTCAGAAATCCGTACTCTTTATATTAAAAATTTATAAAAATAAATATGAAATTATTTGTGAGATTAAAAATTGAATTAAAACCACTTATCATTCTTGTAGTCTAATAATAAAAAAATCAATTAAATAATGCAACAAACAAAAATACACTCTAAGGCTCAAGATCAATTAATAAGGGCTCAATAAAGAATAAACTATTAAACACAATATAAACTATAAATTAGAATAAAAAATAAACTCGTAATGAAATTTATACAACAATTTATACAACCAGATTATCTTCAATAATCTTCAAGGAGAAGATCTTGATTCCAAGGATCGTCCACTTGGAAAACAAGGAGAATATTGAGTTCTTACAAAAGATTGAATAAAAAATACACTTTTTCTCATTTGTGTTGCATTAAAGCTATGAATTTTGTAAAATATTTTATAACATTATTTTAGATTTGAATGTTGATTATCTATTAGGTTTTGCTATAAAAGAAAGAAGAAGAAGAAGAAAAGTGAAATTTTGGCGTGAAATAATTTTATGATCTAGTGTTCAAATATTTGGTGCATATTTGTGTAATATAGTTCCAAAATAAATAGCCACCCCTACCATGATGGTCACTTCACCTTTTGATCATGTCTGGTTGGAATTAAAATCAGTTTTTTAGTCAATTTTGATAAAAGTTAATGAAATGAGAATTGAAATATTATGGATGCCGTAAAATATATGATTAAAATTAATCGTAAACTTTATTTATATTAAAATCTAATTTTTAATCCATACCAAATAGAGCTTAATTTAAAATTTTAGATACAGTAAAATTCACGAGTGTCCATAAAATATGTCTCATTGCTTCGGTCTATCCTTGACATCACAAGAGTGTTACGTTCTACATGGAACATTTATATAAGTATTTTTTTTTTAAATGGAACATGAGTATCATAATCATAATATAAAAGTTTGTAGGTATGCTATGCATCAATGTTCTCAAAATCGGACCGGTCGATTCGATTGGAAAAATCAGGAACTGGATCGAAATCCAATCCGATCATATCATAAAAACCGGATGTAAAGAAATCGATGAGAAATTCAGAACCATCTGTGGTCACGATTTTTAACGAGTTCCATGGTTGATATTTTGTTTAAAAAATAGAATTAGATGAAGATAACAATCTAATAATACCAGCAACTCCACTATTTCTTTGGTTAAGCCTTGCATAAGGTTTCACCCCAACGAGTTTTGCTACACAAATAGGCTTAACGGAGGGTTAAAAACAAGAGAGAGATGTGTGTCGACACATGATTAGATAATTTTTTTTCCTTTATAAAAAAAAAGGAATAAAAAAGAAACACCCAGACAAGTGATGCCACGCACCACTTGTCACCCTACCATGTCAAAAGCTCTTGTTCAAGGAGCATTATTTACACACAAAAACATTCAACATCTATACACTTATTCGGAACCTAAAATAACGATATTTGATAGTTTTTTTGATAAAATATATTTTAAATTGTTGTATTTTATATTTAATATGTGAAACTCTATGAATGAAAAAAGAATTGAAGGAAGAAAGCAAAAGGTGGCCAAAAATGACAAAATCCAAAGTACAAGGACTAACTTGCATTACGTGAAAAAGTTGAGGATTTGGAAAGCAAACATTAATTAATTGGGCCTCAATTTGGATGGAATTTTGTTAGATTAGAAAAATTAGGTTATATATATATATATAATTGTTATAAAATAGAGAAAAGAAAAGAGAGAATAAAAACCAATAGACTTTTCTGTGTATTATAATGAGAACCAAAGTCCTATATTTATAGGGCAGCAATATGGATACATATGGTAATAATATCTAGGGCTGCAAGGGTACAAGTGTCATTCACATTAAACCCTAATTTCCTTTCCTTTTACAACACTCCCCCTTAAATGACACATTACAAAATATCTGCCTCGTTAAAACCTTGTTTGATAAAAACTCAATGGAACAAAAAGAACAAACGAAGGGAAAAGAGTACAGTTATTTTAGAGTATTAAATATAAATGCTGCCTCATTAAAACCTTGTTAGGAAAACCCAATGGGATAAAACCTAAGCGAAGGAAAAAGAGTACAACTACTCCTCCTGATGTTGATCACTAAAAATCTTTGAGTCGACGCATTCCAATCTCGTGAACCAATTTCTTGAATGTAGATGTTGGCAGTGCTTTTGTAAATAAATCGGCCACATTATCACTTGAACGAATTTGTTGAATATTGATGTCGCCATTTTTCTGAAACTCGTGTGTATGAAAGAATTTTGGAGAAATATGTTTCGTTCGGTCACCTTTGATATAGCCTCATTTAAGTTGTGTAATACAAGCAGCATTATCTTCATACAAAATTATTGGACTATTTTTTGTTGAAACTAATCCGCATGACTCTTGGATATGATGGGTCATGTTCCTCAACCATACACATTCTCGGCCTGCTTCATGGATTGCAATGATTTCAGAATGATTTGAGGATGTTGCTGTCAATGATTGCTTTACAGATCTCCATGATATAGCTGTTCCTCCACATGTAAACACATCCTGTTTGTGATTTAGCTTTATGTGGATCATAGAGTTAACCTGCATCTGCATATTCCACTAAAGCTGATCCCGACTTTTGAGAATAAAATAATCCCAAATCAATAGTACCCTTTAGGTAACGAAAAATATGTTTAACATCATTCCAATGTCTTTGTGTTGGTGTAGAGCTATATCTTGTAAGGAGATTTACAGAAAAAGCTATGTCGGGTCGAATACAATTTGCAAGATAAGTTAATGCTCCAATTGCACTAAGATATGGTACTTCAGGATTAAGAATCTTTTTTCCATCTTCGGGTGGACGAAAAGGATTATTTTTTATATCAAGTGATTGAACAACCATAGGTGATGCCAATGGATGTGCATTGTCCATATAAAATCGTTTTAAGACTTTTTCTGTATATGTAAATTGATGAACAAATAATCCTTCTGAGAAATGTTCAATTTGCAATTCGAGACAGAATTTTGTTTTTCCCAAATCTTTCATCTCAAATTCATTTTTCAAATAATCTACAGTTTTGTTAAGCTCTTCAGAAGTTCCAATTAAATTTAAGTCATCAACATAAATCGCCACAATTGCAAATTCAATATTCGTTTTCTTTATAAAAACACATGGGCAGACATCATCATTTTTATAATCTTCTTTCAACAAATATTCGCTAAGACGATTATACCACATGCGTCCAGATTGTTTTAATCCATATAATGATCTTTGCAGTTTAATTGAGAACATGATTCTCGGGCATGTATCATTTGTTTCATGCACTTTGAGTCTTTCAGGGACTTTCATATATATGTCACTATCAAGTGAACCATATAAATAGGCAGTCACTACATCCATAAGGCACATATCGAACTTTTGTGACACAGTCAAACTAATTAAGAATCTAAAAGTGATGGTGTCCATTACGGGAGAATATGTTTCCTCATAATCAATTCATGGTCTTTGTGAGAAACATTGAGCTACGAGTCGGGCCTTGCTTGTAATTTCATTGTTTTCATACAAAAATCCATTTGTATCCAATAGGGATTACATTTCCAGGTGTTCGAACTACAGGGCTTGTAATACTTTCCGTTTCTCTAAGGAATTCAATTCCGTCTGTATGGCTTCTTTTCACTTTGGCCAATCATTTCTATTTTGACAATCTTTAACAGACAGTGGTTCAGAATCATCATTTTGCATAATATCAAGAGCCACGTTAAAGGCGAAAATATTGTCTATAACAACATTATTTCGCTCCCATAATTTATGAGATAACATATAATTTATTGAAATCTCATTATTTTCTGATACTTGTGAATCTTTAGGAACCATATTTTCAATATTTGATTAATCGATTTTCTCCCATGTTACTTCTTCTGAAATTTTTGGTTAATTTTTCTCTTGTACTTTTCTTTTTCAAGGTACGGAGTCTTTTGAACCAACTGGTCGACCATGCTTCTGGCGTATTTGAGATTCATTTGTTACAGCAAATTGTCCTGCATGGATATCAATTTTTGTTGGAATATTTTTTACTGGTATATATGATTTTGTCACTTTTCTCGTGTCAACAAATGCATCTGGTAATTGATTTGCAACTTTTTGCAAATGAATGATTTTTTCAACCTCTTGCTCACATTGATTGTTGCAGGAATCAAAATGAGATAAAGTTATTTCATTTCAAGAAATTTTACCTTATTTATCAGGATATAATTTTTCCCCTCCCAAAGTTGAAAAAATCATTTCATCAAAATGATAATCTGCAAAACGTGCAGTAAATAAATCACATGTTAAAGGTTCAAGATAACTAACAATGGATGGTGAATCAAAACCCACATAAATCCCAAGTTTTCGTTGGGGTTGTGGGGGTGAAATAGGGACTTGAACAGCACAACCAAAAACTCGCAGGTGAGAAATATTAGGTTCATGACCAAATGCTAGTTGCAAAGGTGAAAATTGATAATATGAAGTTGGTCTGATACGAACCAATGATGCAGCATGCAATATGGCATGACCCCAAATAGAACATGGGAGTTTTGTTTTCATAAGTAACGGTTTAACAATAAGTTGTAGACGTTTAATAAATAATTCCGCCAAACCATTTTTTGTATGGACATGCGCAACCGAATGTTCAACAACAATCACAATTGACATGCAATAATCATCGAATGTTTGTGATCTAAATTCACTGGCATTGTCAAGACGAATAGTCTTGATTGAGTAATCGGAAAATTGTGCACGTAATTTTATGATTTGAGCAAGTAGTCTAGCAAAAGCTACATTCCTAGTAGAAAGTAGACAAACATGTGACCATCTAGTAGAAGAATCAATTAATACCATAAAATAACGAAATGGTCCACATGGTGGGTGTATTGGCTCACATATATCTCTTTGAATCATTTCCAAGAAAGTTGGGGATTTAATATTGACCTTTGTAGTTGAAGGTCTAATAACTAACTTGTCTTGCGAATAAGCCACACATGGATTATCATTAGGTAAAAGAATCTTCTGGTTCTTTAAAGGATGTCCATGTGAGTTATTTATTATTCGACACATCATTATAGCTCCTGGATGTCCAAGTCGATCATGCCAAAGTATAAAATTTTTTGGATCAACAAACTTCTGGTTCGTGATAATATTTGACTCAACCATTTTTATAAATGTATAATACATGTCAGATGGGAGTGCATAAATTTTTTCTTTTATCTGCTTCTGGCCAGATACAAAAGAAGTTATGCAAAGATATTCAACATTATTTTCTTGTATCGTCTCAATGTGATATCCATTGCAACGGATATCTTTAAAATTAAGCAAATTTCTTCTAAATTTGCTTGAATAAAGTGCATCGTCAATATATAATTTTGTATTATTTGGAAAAATAATACAAGCTCTTCCAAAGCCTTCAACAATATTAGATGCACCTGATATCGTATTAATATTATTTTCTACTAATGCAAAAAATATTTTTTGTCTTGAAGAATAGTATGTGTAGTTGCACTATCAATTAAACAAGTATCTTGACAATCCATCGTGAATCTGATGTTCTGTTTTTTCTTTCTTGCTTTGGGATGAATTAACGCTTTCGGTATTTTGTTTTATCTTTCTTGTTTTGGAATGTTGTTCTTCGTGTCGTGGTAAAATAAGCTTTCATGCTGATAACGTGTTATAAAATAGAAAAAAGAAAAGAAAAGAAAGAATAAAAATCAATAGACTTTTCTGTGTATTATGAGAACCAAAGCCCTATATTTATAGGGCAACAATATGGATACATATGGTAATAATATCTAGGGTTGTAGGGGTACAACTGCCATTCACGTTAAATCCTAATTTCCTTTCCTTTTACAACAATAATATATATATATATATATATATATATATATATATATATATATATAGAGAGAGAGAGAGAGAGAGAGAGAGAGAGAGAGAGAGTGGAGGAGGAAAAAGAAAAACAAAGAATACATACGCAGACGAGGAAAAAGAGAGCAGAGAGAGAGAGAGAGAATACACACGCCAAAAGAAGAAAAAAAACATAGGCTGAATTGAGTTTTTCCATAATAATACATGTGGAGATTGGTTGAAATATATATACACAAAAGGAGTCACGCACATACATGGTAGAGAAGATTGGCTGAAACAAAAAGGAAAATGAAAAAGTTGATATTATATACACAAATTGGTGGCAACATTTATATAATTACACACGAACCGAAGCAAAGAGGAAAAACAAAGGCATCTTGAATTAATTTCAGATTTGTTCACGTTCGTCAATTTTCGATGATGTTATTTCACTTTTGCGTGTTTAATTTCAATATTATGTTATGCTAGATTTTTACATTGTTAAGATATTGATGTACCATTTTTTTTGAAATTTTTAATATTAATTAATTATTTTGACATTAATTTATTTGAATGTGTGGATGTTTATTATTGTTTAGTTTGCTTTTCAATTAATTGACAATTAGTTGAATTATTTGTAGATTTTATTATCATCGAGAGAGGTAATAAAATCGTTAGCACATAGTAATAAGCATTGTGAGGTTCGATAGAGGATAGAAATATACATCTATGCTTTACATGATTTTTTTAGATGTTCTAGCTCGTTTAATACTTTCTTATATGTTGATATCTTTTATAGAGATATAAAATGTCACATATAGGATTAGATTTAATTGCTATCGAGAGAAGCTTTTAAATAAATTTGGAACTTCGACCAACTCGCATGATAACAAATAGTCATTTTAATTGTTGTACTAAAAATAGATGAACAAGGAGGATTCTACATCTTAGTAATGCATCTCAAAAATTTGATAAACTTTTACTTTAATTTCTAGTACGTAATAAATTAGACATAGATTTTTACAAATTATTATTGTTATTCGATTAAGGGTATTATTAACTTTAACTCGATAAAACATGTAGTTCTCGTGGGTTCGACACTTTACACACTACTATATTACTTGATCACGATCTCGTTCACTTGTGGATTTTCAAACGGTCAAGTTTTTGGCGTCATTGTCGGGGACTACTGTTTTTTATACGTTTAGTTAATTTTAATTTTAATATGAATTTTACTATTTTTTTAGTTTAGTTTTATAAAAAAATAAAAATTAAATTATTGTGTTTCCTGCTTACTTTTTCGAGAACGTGTATGTGAAGTTCGAGAATCGGTGATCTTGCTCAATTTGACCCGGAGATCGAACGAACATTCAACATTCGAAAAGACAACAGTTGGAAACACACCAAAAACATAAAGAGAAAGATATGACAGAAGAAAATCCAAATCAAATAGCCATCAGGGCTAATCTGAGAGTAGAGCAACCACATGAAGTTGTAGCCAACGAAAACGCTAGGTTGATGGGAGAGTACATGGTTCCACCGGTTGTGGAAAGCCAATCCAGTATTGTATATCCGGCGTTTGGTCAAGCAAACTTCCACCTGAGGACGGACGTGATCAACATGTTCCAAAATGCATTACAGTTCTTTGGGAGACCTACTGAAAATCTCAATGCCCATATCTCAAGATTCTTGGACATGTGTGCTACCATCGAATATTCGAGTGTTTCAAGCGAAGCAATCAGGATGAGGCTCTTCCCATACACTTTGAGAGATTCAGCTAGGGAATGGTTGGACACATTTCCTCCTCAAAGCATCACTAGTTGGAATAGCCTAAGTTAGAAATTCCTGAACAAATACTTCCCACCAAAACGGATTGCCAGATTGAGGGATGAAATCACTACATTTTCTTAACTTGACTCGGAGTGCTACTATGAAACTTGGGAAAGATACAAGGGATTGCTCCGCCAGTGCCAACAACATGGACTACAAAAAATAGCTCCAAGTGCAATATTTCTACATTAGGCTAAATCCGACAACCAAGGCTAACATTGACTCCACTTGCGATGGATCAATTATGAAGAGAACAACAGATCAAGTCTACCAAATCATGGAGGATCTGACATTTACTAGTGCACTTTAGCCTACTGAAAGGACAAGTGGAAAGAGAGCTGTTGGGGTATTCGAAGTTGATTCTTTGACAGCAATTTCAGCACAGTTGGCATCATTGGCACAGAAGGTGGATCAGATGAACATAGCCCAGGCAATAGGACTGAAATGCAAACATTGTGGAGGGAACCACGAGAGTGTTGATTGTAACGTAGGATCTCATTTTGTTCAGACAATGGAGGATGTGAACTACACTCAGAATTTTCAAAGGCAACAACACAATCCAAATCCTAATACCTATTACCCAGGCTGGAGAAACCACCCAAGTTTTCAATGGAGCAATAACTAAGGTGCTCAGACCGCACCACAACAAACTGCACCGCCAGGTTTTCAGCAGAATGAGAAGAAGTCTTCATTAGAAGATCTTGTGACTAAGTTGGCAAAAATATCTACTCAACACATGCAATATATGGATAAGAGCTTGCAAGTTCAAGGAGCTGCCATAAAAAAATTGAAAAATCAGATGGGACAAATAGCGAAAGTACTTTCAGAGAGACCACCAGGAGCACTACCTAGTGACACTGAGATAAATCCTAAACAACAGGTAATGGTAGTGAAGGTCGTAGAGGAAGAACATATTGAGGTAATAACTACCCGCAGTGGAGTTCAATTGTCAGAGATTAATATAAAAAGACCAGTTGCTACAAAAGAAAAGGTACATACCACGATTGAGGAGCAATTGGATGAATCTGAGCAAAACAAAGAAGTAGAGACAGAAAGAGCATCAGATGATATAAAGGTTAAGGAAACCGCTCATACTAAAGAATTTGTGCCACCACTACCTTTTCCACAAAGATTGCAAAAGAAAAAGTTTGATGATCAATTCGAAAAGTTCCTAGATATGCTGAAAAAGCTCCACATCAATATCACATTCATCGGTGCAATACGATAGATCCCAA
Source organism: Fraxinus excelsior (assembly GCA_019097785.1). Classification (NCBI taxonomy): domain Eukaryota; kingdom Viridiplantae; phylum Streptophyta; class Magnoliopsida; order Lamiales; family Oleaceae; genus Fraxinus; species Fraxinus excelsior. The sequence goes on from JAGHKM010000128.1 coordinate 27,597, forward strand.
TGTATGTAAAGTTCCTGAAGGATATGATATCTAAGAAAAGAAATCTTCCAAACTGAGAAGAAGTGACATTAATGGAGGAGAGCAGCGCAAGGCTGCAAAAAAATTGCCACCAAAACTCAAGGACTTAGGGAGTTTCACTTTACCTATTTCACTAGGCAAAGAATTTCATTTTAAAGCTTTATGTGATACAAGTGCAAGTGTAAATTTAATACATTTATCTACTTTTAGGAGACTAGGAGTTAGGGAAGTCAAATGATCGAATGTGATGTTGTAACTAGCAGATAGGAGCATCAGATACCCATGGGGCAAGGTTGAGGATGTGCTCATCAAAGTTGGAAATCAAATATTCTGGGTGGACTTCCTTGTTATGGACCTTGAAGACGATCACGATATGCCAATTATCTTAGGTCAACCCTTTTTAGCAACAAGTCGAACTTTGATTGACATGGAGAAAGGTAAGATGATTATGAAGGTGGATGATGCACATGAGATCTTTAAATTACATAATCCACCCAACCAACCATTAGTCCTAGAGGAAGCCAAATCTATTGTTGAAAAAGTTCAACAAAGGTCAAATGAGATAAAACATAAACGTCTAGGGAGCTGTGGATGAGATGAGAATGGAGAGTTCAAAGTTTGGATGGCAAAAAGAGGATGAAATGCTTGAAATTGCAAGAAGTGTAAGGTTTCAAGATTCCAGCATTAGCAACCATAATCAAACTGCCAATTCCAGCGCTTGTTGGGAGGCAACCTAATTTTTTAATTTTATTTATTTATTTATTTTTTGTATTGCATTGCACGTAATTTTATTCTTGATTAATATGTTGCATTAGTTATAGACATGTTTCAATTTATAGGGTATCACCATCCTATCATGTTTTCCCTTAGGCTATTGAATTTATTGTTGGTTGTGGACTAAGTAACACATGTTCTAGCTTATTTGATATTTATTATTTGATTTGACCGCTATGTGCATGAACATGACGTCGCGAAGTTTCAAACCAACACAAACCAAGGGGAAAGCATGATAAAGAAGATTGTCTAGCCGTCACACATAATGCCTCATACCTTCAACAGAAAAATTCGAGGAGTACCTTCTTCCTTTTCTTTTCCGTCACCTTATATTCTTATTTATACTTTATGACATTGAGGACAATGTTGGTTTTAAGTTTATGGGTGGAAAAAACCGAGTTTCTACTTTTCGTGTGTGTGTGTGTGTGTGTGTGTGTTTCTTTATTACTTTAATATATAATACAAAAATACAAAAAATAAAAAAAAATGAAAATTTTCAACACAAAAAAATATATAAAAAGTAAAAAAAAAATATCTTTCTTGTTTTAAGTTGTGTGCTTTCTGGGTTAAACAGTCTAGTCAGCAATGATGATTGTATTTAAGATTTGGTGTTAATTTATGAACTGCGAATATGTTGCATACTAGACTGATTGAGACTTAACATTTGCAAAACTTGATATTATACGTGCACTAGTGGTGTGCTGTTGTCACGCGTTTTCTACAACGTAATTTATGCCGCAAGTGTACGGTGTCAAGTTTTGTAATATAGTAAAAGAGTTAGAGTGTCGAACCCACATGGATTGTAATTTAATTCCACTAAGTACTATAATTGTGTAACTTCTATTTTATCTAGACAATTGATGAATGATTGATTGATTGTTTTAAACTAATCAAAGGTAAAATGCTACGACAAAATTGGAGAATATAAATTATCAAAATGAGAAAGCCTAGGGAATGATTTCACCTAACTTTCAATCATGATTCAATGACTTCAAATTATTCCAATTGATTTTCCCATATTTAAAAGCAAGAATCCTATTGTATTTCTCTCCCCTCTCTCGAGTGCCGGCTAGAAATTAATCCTAAAATTCAATCTCAATATCTCTATTCCGAATTAAAGCCTAGAATTTATCAAAGTCCAGATTCTTTTGTGGAGTAAGCTTCATAGATTTTATACTTTCTCTCGAAACCTATAAAACCTAGGTTGTGTTAATCATATGATCACGCCTAAATTCCCCTCTCTCGAGTGCCGAAATTGACTAGCATCTATTCATCCAATTATTGATCAGGTAATTGAAAGCATTATACTCATAACACAATTAAATATACGTGGGAAATCCAAAAGAAATAATTATAAATTCATCAAGCCATAATCTCAAGTGGCTACATCAAACCCTAGCTAAATTATTTAGTTCATGAAGAAATTCATAAAATCTAAACAATCTACAATGAAAAACATAAAGGAGAAGGTAAGAAAAACTCTTTTTGGAGTGTTGATCGAAGTCCCCTTTGATATTTCCACGCTTTCTTCACTTGATTTCTTCAATTCCTTCTTCTTATTGTCCTTGGAGATTCAGCCGTTTTGTATCTTTTTCCTCCTCTTCCAACCTCCAAAATTAGGTCTTTATGGTGGTATTTATAGTGTCCACAAGTTGCAAGACGGAATAGGGTTGGACCGGGCCGAAAATCTTTCAGAATTTCCTTTTTTTCTCTTTCTCGGGAGCCGACGTCGCGACGCCAGATCTGGACGTCACGACGCCGCGTCTTCTGCTGATTTTCAGCAAGCTGGACGTCACGACACCCAACTTGGGCGTCGCGACGCCCATTCGGGTAAACAGGCAGCTGCACCTTCCTTCAGTGTTTTTATCATAACTTTGTGTTCCGATGTCCGATTGAGGCGATTCAAGATGCGTTGGAAAGCTAACTCATCGGGATACAACTTTGATTCAGACATCATTCTCCAATTCGATCAATTTATATGCCAAAAATAGGTCTCAATATGAGACTAAAACTCCGGAGCATAACTTTTCGGTTGGAAATTGATTTGTGATCATTTTTTGACTAAATTTGATCCCCTTGACGTCTTCCTTTATCCAATTGACTCTGATCACTCTCAAATTTTCATCGTGAGGTTCGGCACAACTTTTAAGTATTTTCATTTTAGTTCCCGAACTTTGGATCTCTTACAATTTAACATTTTCTCCAAATTTGTCAACTTTTGCTTATTTTCTTCAATCTCTCCAACCTACATCACAACATCAAAATCACGCATTAAAACATCAACAACTCATAAGAATTAGCCAAATAACAAGTTTAATGGCATTGATATCATGAGTGAAATATCACTCATAAGCTGTCGTAGGCACTTAAAAATAGTCCTTAAACCTCTAAAACTAATGTAGTGATGGAAGTAAGGGTCGATCCCACAAAGAGTGTGTAATTCAATATTTTATACTCCGTACAATGATTGGGGGGAGGGGTTTGTATGCGAACAATTGTAAATGACACAATAAATAATAATGCAAATTAAATTAACGAAAACAATCAAAACACTAACATTGGTCCAAGTCAATATCCACCTTCGGAAATCAACAATTGATCATAGATGCAAGGATAATTAAATTCATATTTTGAATATTCACCGTTTGAATAATTTTCCTATTTTTCTTTAATTTTAGTTAGTTAGAAACTAGCATTCTAATTAACCCTAATTATTAAATAACATCAGACCAGCGTTCAAGATTCAATTTAATAATAAATTTACACAATAGAGAATTCGATGAACTAGATAACACAAACACCAACGGTTGCATTCAATCTATTTAAACATTCTTCTTAAAATTCAATAACCTTTATCGTAGAAAATCATCAAATCCTAGTGCTTCACAAGTTAAAAGAATCAAACAATTACGGATTTAATATTTAACTTAGTTGTAGATTGCAACGAATAATAAACTAGTAGGCCTTCTAGCAATTAAACATGACAATTATGGAAATAAGTGTAGAAGAATATTCAATACTCAAAAATATGAATTAAATTAAGAAAAATCATTTAGATAACCCGCTTTGTATGACCAGATAAACAACATGACAGAGTGAGATAATAAATATCACAAGTATTCATCCACAACATTAGACAACTAAAGATGGAGCTATCAGTAGTGCCAGCAAACGAGAAATCAAGGTGGACCTTTACAAGAAACTTACAATTATAAAACAATTTATGCATGTAAAATAACATGAATTTGATGCATCTAAAGCTCAAATAACCGTTTCTAGACACTCCTACATGAATGGAAAAAAAATCTGTTACAATTCTACTCTACATAGACTGAATTCATTAAAAGACTTATAGATGCACACATAGTTAAACAATAAACAAGAATAAACGTGTCAAATTTAGATTCACCACAAAATGACAATGATCTATAGTATCAGATTGGAAACAACAGAAATGTTTAATTAGACTAAACAATTTAGACAAGTCATACAAGTTTAAATGCTTTAGAAACTTGCATTTAGGTAAGTGTTAAACCGATTTCAAAAACCCCTTTAATGATATCTTCCACGGGAAGAATTTGTACACGCTTCCCATACTTGACATCATCACATTGATGAACAGGGCATAAACCACATCTCAAAGCCTAAACCACATCTCGGAGCCTAACCCTAAGGTTGTTTCTCATAACCTTATTCATCAAAATCTTTGACTCATCACAGGTGTCGTCGATAAAGGCAATGTAGACTAGAGATGGCAAACGGGCCGAGCGGCTCGACCGCTTGGCTCGTGAAAACATGAGCCACGAGCCGCTCGGGCTCATCCGAGCACGATCCGAGCCGCTCCCGAGCTCGACGAGCCGAGCACGATCTCGCGAACGACTAGTGGGAAAGAGCTTGTGGGCTTGTAAAAAACTAAACAAAAATAAAAAAAAAAAACGTGAAAAAGTAAAAAAAAAATGAAAAAGCTCGTAGGCTCGCGGCTCGGCTTGTGAGCTCGTGGGCCGAGACGAGCTCACCCACGAGCAAACGAGCCGGCTCGAGCGTGAGCTCGTGGCTCGACTTGGCCCATTGACATCTCTAATGTAGACTGTCCTTTCTTTTCTCACCCTACACAAAAAATCAGAATTAAATATCACAAAAAATCTTTGGCTCATCACATGTGTCATCAGTAAAGGCAATGTATTCATATGCTTAATGATGCTCAACTTAGGGATGTCAAAAAAGTTGGCAGCTCGGGCAGACCAGGCTAGGCTTAAAAAAAGCCCAAGTTGGACCGGCCCAGCTTGTATTTTAAAAAAATAATAATAATGAAAGGCCTACATTCATAAAAAAAAACTAAAAGTTGCCCTGTTGGGCAGCTTTAGTAGCTGCCCAAGCAGCTATTTTAACATTTTATTTAAAAAAAAAAACCAAAACAATTTGAGCCGGCTCGGCCTGCTAAGGTCCGAGCGTCTTTTTTTTGTCAGGCTTTGCTTGGCTCAGGCTAAAAAAAAAACCCAGCAGAAAAAAAGCTCGAGCCAAGCCCGGGCTTTTTTTGGGCTTGGGCTTGGGCTCGACTTGGTTCGTTGACGTAGCTCAACTAAAAGATTTACAAGTCCTGTTTGATTTATTTTATTTTATTTTAAATATGCAAGTTCTAATATGTATTGTATTCTAA
>JAGHKM010000129.1:0-33000 GCA_019097785.1 Fraxinus excelsior
ATTTTAAGCAAATTTACACCTCAATACATGAATTTAGAGCATAAATAATATAATCAATCAACATTAGAGGGCCCTGACTCACCCTCCATTTACGAACCTTGGGGAGGAACCCTTAAGTTTTCGGGTAGAAAATTAAAAATTTATAAACTTTCCAAACAAAATCAAGAAAATAAACTACTAAAATATAATCTAACCTTGAATATTAAAGAAGAAGATGAATATAAGGTTTTACTTAAAAATCTAACTTGGGAAGGTTGGTTTTAGTTAGTTCAATTTTGCCTATTCTTTTCTTTTTTTTCTAACGTTCAAATGAGGGATAGATTTGAGTTTTTTATATTTTTTTTCTCTTTTATAAAATGAGATTTGGATCAATGGCAATTTTGGTAAATGGGCAGGGTACATGTAATTCCTTGGAGTAAGGATTGCAATGGACCGATCGAATCGAGCAAACTTGCCTATACCTAGACTCCACCCTACTTGTTCATCAATGAACCGAGCCACATGCTCTTGTCTATCCATGGGTCCCGCTAATGACAAAATGAGTTGGGTCGGGTTAGGGTGCAAACCTCATTTAATTTTGGGAAATTTGCCCAGACAGCCGGGTTCAACTAATAATTTGGACAAAAGGCCTTTGACTCATATTTAAAAAAATAAAAAATAAGAATGTAATAAAATGGTAAAATGACAAAATTGCCCTTCACCTAATTGACTCAAAATTCACCATTTCCCCCTAATTTCACCACTGTAAAATCCTTCTTCATTTTTTGAAATTTCACGACTTCCTTCTTCCCCTTCCATCACCTTTAAACTGCCTTTAAACAATCCCCAAATCGAGATAATCGAAGCTCCTACTCGTCATTGTTGACCACTCGAAGAGCCCAACCCAAGCGTGAATAAGCAGCAGTCATTTGATTTCAGAAGTCTGAGCAAAAAGTTCGAGCAAGGAGTCGTTGGAAGGAGGTAAATTCAAAACACTTTTATTTGACCTTTTTTCGCAGTCATATTTGTAGTGCGAAGATGATTTTTGTGGGTTGTTGCATACAAATATTAGGTATGCTTTCACTATATTAGTTTCAAGTTCTTCGCTCTTCCGCTCCTACTTGCATAACAATGCACTCTTGATTCCTGTTAAATGTTTTGTTAGACTTGAGAAGGCTCTGCATCTCCCCTTTGTAAAGTGTTTTTTAAACTCTTACCAAACTTCAATCCATATTCCTTTGAAGTTGAAAGAATCAAGTTGTAGACCACAAATTACCCAAGTAAATACTTATTAGCTTTAATAGAAATTGATATACTAATTTTAAGTAAGATGAAATGACATTTACTTTACCTGTTTTGGGTTAGATCATATTCTAGGGAAAGAAGAAATTTTTCCTTAATAAATCACAACTATGGGATAAGGTTAAATTTTCAGTTAACTCATCATAACATGGTCTAAGACTCTAAAATACTTTCAGTTATGTTAGCTTCAGGAGCTAGCTAGCTAATGCAACCAAAATTACTCTAGTGAGGTACAATGAGAAAATCACAGGACACGTAAAGGAATTAATTTTAGTACCCAAAGATTTTGAATATGTTACTTGCACACATCTATCATTATCACTATGTTTGACAGCGGTCAAATTAAATCTTAGCCATAGTATAATACTTCTTTATGCAAATTCATAAGTAAAAGCTTGAATATGCACTCTACTGGACAATTTGTCCTATACATATTTTCTGCCAAATAATAACTAAATTGTTGTTAAGAAAAACTGGTAAAAATTAAACTTTTCTTGTCTTTCCTTTCCTTTCCTCCACACAAATATTCTTCTACTTTATCTATCTTTTGGAGTGTGAATATTCTATTTCAAATTTGAGCTTCAATCCAGTCAAGTAGAGTACGCTCAGATTTCTTACAACATGAACCTTGATGTTTGAAACAACAATCTTTTAACATAGCTGAATTGGTATTGCTTTTGTCATTTGCCCACTAATAATGTAATAATTTTATCTCGAGTGATGTCCAATATTAATCTACATCTCATCATTAAATGTATCATAATTTCTTGTAGTTAACTGTATATGTAATTTCATTGATTCCTAACTCAATTATTATTTTGCATTTTTGGTTGCAGGGAAAAATGGATGTTGAAGATATAGTGAACGTAAAGATAAGTAATAGGTGTAGAATGAAATTGATTGATGAAGTATTCTACAGTTTGGATGACATACATCAAGACTTATTCACACTCTCTTGCTTTGGACAGTTGTTGAGCATGAGGGATATAAAGCTTACATCACAATTGGTCTACCAGTTAATTTTGAGGTCGATAAGTACCTCAAAAGAAAATAACATATGGATTAAAATTGGAGATAAGCTTGCAAGATTTAGATTACAAGAGTTTACATTGGTAACTGGGTTTAAAGCAGGGGATGTGGAGTATGAGGATCCGACTCTAGGGTATAATTGTAGGTTGGTTAAGGAACGTTTCAAGCATTGCAACAGTAGAATAAAGAGAGGCTTATTGTTAGATGTTTTCAAACGTTGCAAGCACAAGAGCGATAAATATAAGTTGGGCCTGCTCGTTATATTGGTATATGTAATTTTGGCTGCAGAAGAGAACACATATATTAACCCGTTTTGGTTTTATTTGGTGGATGATCTCGATAGATTTAACAACTACTCATGGGGGAAAAAATCATATGAGTACACTACTAAGGTCTTCAAGCATAATTTGGGAGAAATTTTGAAGAATCATACAACTTCTGAACGATATCCGTATTCTCTCCATGGATTTTCCCTTGCAATCATGGTACTATTTTCTAAAAGTATTTTATACATTAAACTTTTTTAATTATGTTACCAAAAATTATATTCTTGATTGTACAGATTTGGGCGTTTGAAGCAATTCCCAGTATTGGAAAAAGATTCGGTTGTGTGCTGGACGACTCTAGAATTCCAAAAATGATAGGCTGAGAAATGTGCAAGCAAATTCGGGAGGAAACATTTTGCTCATTTTTGGAATCGTCAAATGTGAGTTTTGTTTAATAATATCTACATGGCGTATTGAAATTATAACTAAACAATTGACTGAATACTTAAACATTCTTGTTTTCTCAGATTGAGGTACATTGCACTCTAAATCCTATAGATGATGAACTGTTGGAACCATTTTGGAAAAAATCTGGACCTTTTGATGATGATGTCGATCCTAAGCTAGATAATTCCCATTTTGAGGATGATGGTGAAGAAAATGATGAGAGTGATGATGCACCATCAAGAAAATGTGATCCACCATCTGTGTCTAGCCATGGACATTCATCTAAAGTAGCTGAACGACCACCAACAACTTCTTATGATTATATCGCTGACATAATAAAACTAGAATTGAAAGGAGTTGAGGAGAGGCTGCGAGGTGAGATGTTGGAGCACTTCAGCCGAGTGGAAAAGAAAATTGATTTGTTTCTCCAGTTGGCTGGTTGAGGTGGAGTTCAACATGAAAGGAGTGGATTTGATGACCGTGCTTATAGTATACACAGTGAACACAACGAAGAGGCAAGAGTGGAAGAGCCAGTGATTATTGAAGAATGCTCTGAAGAAGAAGTCACACCGAATAAATAACGTGAGGCTTTTCCTACATATGATGATGGTATATTCTTTTTGTTACTCTTTGCAATAAACTAAAAATAATTTTTTTGTTTGGGTCCCTTTTGTAGGATTTGTGTCATATCCTTCATCTGCCATAGTTGTGTACCAACAACGGCCTTCTTTTTGGATTGGAGAGAAAGAGAAGACTGTTGGGACGAAAGATGATTCAAACATATTTAACAAAGGTATATATAATTCACATTTCAATATTTCACTTTTCAATGTTGTGTGTTAAAATGGATTAAATTGTGTTTGATCAACCTTTGTAGGCGATGTTGGAGAGCCTTTGATATCTTCACATGAATGCCAACCTAGTAATGAAATCATTGTGATCGACGATCCGAACTTCGAATTGACTGGAGGAAGAGGGCATCGAGTTAAGAGAAAATCAGCCATGTTGCTTTCTCCATACACTAATCCCTTAAAAAGGGAAAAATTGTTGAACATTCAGGCATATGATCCTCTAAGGGAAGTAGATCCTGCAAAAGTTGAAGACCTCAACAAGTGGTTGGCAAATGCATCGCAGAGGTAATTCATTCTATTTAAGTGGATGGCACATTGAAATGAACATAAGTTTCGATTTACATGTTACTTATGTTGATATCATGGTTTTCACAGTGATGTAGTAACTTTGGCTATTTGTGAAGTGCGACGAAAATTCTTTGATGACTTATTGATAGATGACGGGTGGCTTATCGATGATGTAAGTAATACATGTATATCATACTTATTACTTTGAAAATAATGCATTTAATTACTCATGCTCTATCGTACAACACGTCGACTCGGCCATATACCACATTAGAGAAAGGGCAGTGACATATCCACATATATTTAAGCAAGATTGTGCCATATTGGATTGTTATTTTTGGCAACTTGTCAAGAAAGCCTACCTAAAAATAGGTACACCTAATAAGAAAAACATTAACTACGTATTCGACCAAGAGCTCGTCGATTATGTCAAAGGGACTTCACCGATGCTTGGTAAACACTGGAGTAATTGTCGATTTTTGTATGTTCCTTATTGTGTATCGAGATCTCACTAGTTTGCACTAAAGATTGATTTGATGGAGCGAACTATTTATATTTATGATAGCTTGCCAAAACACATTTGTGCTGCTCAGCTGGCTGAATGTATGAAGCCTATTCAAGTGGTTGTTCCCTGGTTGATAAAGTTACATGTAGGGCGTGAAGAAAATTTTAACACCAACATGTTCCATTATCAGAGGGTTGGAGCTCTTGGACAAACAAATGGGTAAGCTTGGTGTAATCTAACATTTAGCACCGACATGTATGCATTCTTTTGTGTATGTCATGTTCATCTAACTTTCGTGTATGTTTTATTATTTTGCAGATCTGATTGTGGGCTGTTTACAGTTAAATATATAGAATTTTTGCAAGCTCAATTAAATGTGGATTTGGTTCGTCCGGAATATATGCCTATTTGGAGGAAGAAATTAGCTGCTGAAATATTTGCATGACACTTTGATCTGTAGATTTAGTAAAGAATTTTGTAGTTATTTGTATTAATATCCTAGAGAATGATTTTGCAATTGTACAGTTTTGATACCCTTAATGCAAATGTTGTAATGCATTTCTTTTCAACGGTGTAATTTTTATCCATATAATTTGGTAAATTCTGTTATAGTTAAAGAATTAATGCCCTTAATTTATAGATGTAAGAGAACGACATGTGTGACGTTATAAATGAGGTAATATGTTGATGATAACGGCACAAGTGCCGTTACTATGAAAAGAATGACACTTGTGCCGACAATCGGATGAGAACAGGCACCAGAACGACAACAGCGCAGAAAACGACACTTGTGTCGTTTTGGTTCCAAACATCATGATGATAACGAATTTCGACCAAACTTGTTGATGATAACGACACAAGTGCCTTTACTATCAAAAAACGACACTTGTGTCGATAATGGATGAGAACATTTATTAGACAACTGTTGTACTACGTTTAAATAAAATTCAACGATACTGAAAGGAACGACACTTATGCCGTTATTGACTCCATAACGACGCATGTGTCGTTCTGCCTGTATACGTTACATGTGTTGTTCCTCATGTTGGAGGGTCCAATCCTTGAGGACAACAACAGCGTAGAAAATGACACTTTAGCCGTTGTGATTTGGAAAAGTATGGCAAATGAACGCAACAGCTCAGAAAACAACACTTGTGGCATTTCGGTTGGAGAACAAACAACAGAACGACAGAACTGTCGTTATGGTTGCAAAAAAGAAATTGAACGGGCACGACACTTATGCCGTTACTGACTCCAGAACGACACGTGTCATTCTGCCCATATACGTTACATGTGTTGTTCCTCATGTTGGAGGGTCCAATCATTGAGGACAACAACAGCGCAGAAAATGACACTTTAGCCATTGTGATTTGGAAAAGTATGGCAAATAAACGCAGAAAACGACATTTGTGCCGGTTGGAGAACAAACAACAGAATGACAGAACTGTCATTATGGTTGCAAAAAAGAAATTGAATGGGCACGACACTTATGCCGTTACTGGCTCCAGAACGACACATGTGTCGTTCTACCTGTATACGTTACATGTGTTGTTCCTCATGTTGGGGGGGTCTAATCCTTGAGGACAACAACATCGCAGAAAATGACGCGTTAGCCGTTACTGGTTTGGGAACAGGCACCAGAACGAAAAAACTGTCGTTATGTTTGTAAAGAAAAATTAGACTAGCATGACACTTCTGCCGTTACTGAAAACTAGAACGACACTAGTGTCGTTCTGTCAATAAAATAGATTTTGAAGAGTCGCAACCCATCCGAGCCATGATAATCGATAAACGGAACCCGTTTAAGTTGCAGGCTGAACACGCCCTTTACAAAATACTTGAGATATGCCAATTCATTGTACTTTCAACCGGATCTAGACCAAGACTTGTACTTTCACCGTTTCATGCCTTATATTCTATATCAATTCCATCGTTAGTTGTCACACAATCAATATTTTCATCCTTCTTAGGTTGGGGGGTCCAATCCTTGATGTCCTTGCCTTGAAAAGTTGCAAAATATTGAAAAAATCAACAGAACGACACTAGTGTCGTTTCATGACACTTGTGTCGTTCTGCCAATAAAATCGATTTTAAAGAGCCGCGACCTGTCCGAGCCACGATAATCGATAAATGGAACCCGTTTAAGTTGCAGATTGAACACGCACCTTACAAAATACTTGAGATATGCCAATTCCTTGTACTTTCAACCGGATCTAGACCAAGACTTGTGCTTTCACCGTTTCATGCCTTATATTCTATATCAATTCCACCGTTAGTTGTCACACAATCAATATTTTTATCCTTCTTAGGTTGGGGCGGGGGTCCAATCCTTTATGTCCTTGCTTTGAAAAGCTGCAAAATATTGGAAAAATCAACAGAACGACACTAGTGTCGTTTCACAACACTTGTGTCGTTTTGCCAATAAAATCAATTTTGAAGAGCCGCGACCCGTCCGAGCCACGATAATCGATAAACGGAACCCGTTTAAGTTGCAGGCTAAACACACCCCTTACAACATTCGGGATTTATGCTCATTACTTAACCGAGAGGAAAAAGAAAACAACACAACTGTCGTTACTGTTTTAAAAACGACACAAGTGTCGTTCATCCAATAAAATCGATTTTGAAGAGCCGCGACCCGTCCGAGCCACAATAATGATAAGCTGAACTTATTTAAGTCGCAGACTGAACACGCCCCTTACAACATTCGAGATTTATGCTCATTACTTAATCGAGAGGAAAAAGAAAACGACACAACTGCCGTTACTATTTTGAAAACGGCACAAGTGTCGTTCTGCCTCTACAAAGAAAACTACACAACTGTTGTTATACAGTATAACTGCCATTATGGCTTCATCGAGCCTAAGACAATTACATAATCCCTCTTTCCAAACATTATACATAGTTTGATTTTCAAAATGACAAAAGTAGTACATCGTAACATAACACCACCATCATTTTTCAATATTACAAAAGGAGTACATCGTAACACTACAAAAGCCATATATGTGCCGTCTTGTCTTCATTGTTTATGTCTCTCGCTTAAGAAGTGCTATAAAATGGAGAGCAAAACCTGTAACAGTTATCTCCAACATCTCTTATTACAGCAATTGCATGTGCACATGGAAATTGGTCCAGATCAAATTCCTTGCATGTGCATGTCCCCATCTCCAAATGAACAATGAAACTTTCCATGTTATCACTCACTTGCATCTCATCTGGGCTAAGAGCTTTCACCTCGAAGCCTTTTGACTCGTTGTACCTATCATATATTTTCTCCTCCAAAGGCGGGGTGAGGTAGCTCGTACATTTTTCGGCATCAACACGTCTATCATGAAACCATCTCTGCATCTTCTCTCTGATATGCTCGATTAAAGTGAGTATAGGAAATTCTCGAGCACTTTTCAACAATGCGTTCAATGATTCGGCATTGTTTGTGGTCATACTATTGTATCTGATTCCATTGAAATGTGCTCTTGACCAATACTCCACACCAACATCATTCTCTAAGTACCCTCGAATTTTCTCGTGTAGACTGCATAATGCTTGCATATTGATCTCAAATTTTGCTAAACTATATGCCTCTGCAGTAGCTCTAAACAATGGCATAATATGAATGCGAGGAAATTTGCTCTTCAAGTTAGTTTGCAGATGCCATATACAATACCCATGATGTGCGTTAAGATAGACGTTGCTAAAACCATTTGATATGCTAGGTGCACGATCAGATATAATGACTAGCTCGTCCGTGTCACCGGTTATTTGCCGCAATTTCTGAAAGAACCAAGTCCATGAGTTATTGTTTTCCGAATCTACTATGCCCCACGCAAGTGGATAAATTTGACGATTTGCATCTTGGCATGTGGCAACAAGTAACGTACCTCGATACTTAGATTTCAAAAATGTTCCATCCACACAAATTACCCGTCGGACTGAAGAGAGGAATCCACGTATGTTTGGACCTAATGCCATGAAAAAATACATGAAATGTCCATCATTATCAGTTTCAATAAAGGTCAACGTGCCAGGATTTTTTCTCTCCAAAACATGACAATACAATGGTAATTTCGCATAGCTATCATCAGGGCTACCTCGAACCTCTTTGTAAGCAAATTCTTTGGCCATGTACGCCTTGTGATATTTTATAGTTATGCCAAATTCTCGCCGAATGTCATTGATGATGTTTCTTGGTCTATACACTATGTTCGCATCCTGATACTTTGGAGCTACATGCTTTCCAATTACTGAATAGGTAGCATGTCTATTATCCTTGCGACGAACACTCATGGAGCAAGTGTGATGGCGAGAATATTTTCGTATTTGAAAAATCTCAGATTCAGCTATCTTCGTTGCCCGTAAACGCCAGTTGCAACTGTCCTCAACACAAACTACTGTGTACACACTCTTATTTGATTTCTTTACTTTGAATTCAAATTGGTACTTCACAGCAAGGAGTTGAATTTTCGATATCAAAACACTTTTAGTTGGAAATAATTCATCTTCACGTGTATCCTCATTTTCCGGAATCCTAACTGATGATCTATATGGAATTGAAAAAACAACTTCTGTTGAAGTACCAACAATGTCCTCTTGCATTGAGAAATCAACATTGTTTTCATCACTACGAGGAGATTTATCTTGGAAATCTTGTTTTTCAGAACTACCTTCAATTATGTTCAAATTATCCCAATCCACATAATTTCCTTCTACGTTATCATTCCCATAATCGACATCATATTGCACAACTTCATTTTGATTGCTCACATCTCCATTTTCTACTTCACCATTGGTTTCTACTCCACCGTCTCTTTCAAACTCCCTTGCACTATGACACACATTTGCAACTTTGGTCGAAATAATCACACAAAGATGATGTTTTTTTACAAATAGAAAGAAACCACTTCACTTTCATGTCACAATTAATCATTTGTGGTGGAACTAAAAACTTAGTCATACTAGGGTTAAGAGACATCATCTCAATTTCATATAACTTTGAATCCACATTAACAAGTTCTTGCACTTTGTTGTACAACTCTATATACGAAATGTTAGTTGAAACATAAAGAATATCCATATTTTCTTCAGCATTCTCTAAATAACTCCATGTCCATTTGCCTTTTTCAGTCTTTTTAAACTCAACAAAATAACATACTTGTACCCATATCATTTCTACAGAATCCATAGCTACAAATAAAATAAAAAAGTTAAATAGTTTACTCAAGTATATATCAAAGTAATATAAAAATAGCTATCATATTTAAATTATCAAAGTAACAACATTGTATTATCAAGAACGGACAGACTATAACAGATAATGTTTGTATTGTCATTTTACATGGAAGATAACGACTGTACTGTCGTTCTGCACTACGTAAAATGACTGGAGTGTCGTTCTGTACTGTAGACCGTCCAATAGTTACACCCAGTACGTCCAATAGTTACACCCAGTACAGAAATACACCAACTGTGGAAAATAAATCAGCTAAAATATCATTTCATACTATATTCAACAATAAAAAGACCAATGTACACGAAATTACCAAAAATACCTTTCTTTTTTCTTCAAATATTTAGAAATTTCAATGTAGATAATTTAGAAACCAAAATTCTTGTTCAAATACTCAAAATGTAGGAAAATATAGGTGAGTAATACAATAAATAACAAGATTTTGTGGGGGAAGCAAGCACATGAGACAGAGAGCTCGTTAATTGGATTGGAGATGAATTGGGAAATTTAATTGGATTGAAAGGGTATTTTGGTCTTTTCATGATAGGGATATTTTAGACCTTTTATACCATTTATTTATTCTATTTTTTAATGGGGGGTCATTTTACCAACAAACATTGAGAAAATGCTCTTTGTTCAAATACATTGTTTGACTAGGTTTTTTAACAAAGAGTCCCTTTAATTTTTGAGTAAATTGCACTTGGGGCTTCTAACCTTTAAAAGTTGTGACATTTTGGTCCAACCCTTTTATTTTTGGCATCATAGTCCCTAACCTATCAAAAATGTGCAACCATTCTCCTTTTTGACAATCAATGTTAAATTAGCGATAAAAAAGTCATTTTATTTAAAATGAGCATTCTATCATTCATTTGGAATTAAATGAAAAAAAAATATATGAAGAAACTAAAAGCAAGGTAGAATGAAAAGGAAAAGGATAAAATATGCAACCTCCATCTTAAAATCGTCGACGAACACTCTTCCTCTCCCCATCCGCTTTACCTAAAAGCTCCCTTGCCTTGCCGTCCACTATATTTATGTAATTTTTTCCATCAGTTAAAAGAAGTGCCCTACCTCAACCTCAAGACTATACCCAATCAAGAATCAAAATAATGTGTTCTTCCCCAAGTCATCATATCTCATCTTTAAAATGACCAGGATATTTTTTTGTTGACGTTGAAAATATAAATCAGATCAACAAATCCTCTCGTCTAAATAGGACTTTCACCTACAAATTTCAATAGTCTTGATCCTCAAATAGAAGCTAGAGATGAAATTGCTATTTGAGGGGGGAGATATTTGAATTGTATGTGTTTCTTTTTGAATGAAGGGGTAATTATAGATTAGTTAGGCCTTTTTTGTTATGGGGATTTGCAGATGTAGAGGGAGAATATTTGCTAGATATATTTCGTACTCTATACCGTCCTATGCCATTGGAGAATACTATGAAGCCTCAAGGGGGTACTATTTCTTTTCTCCATGTTTTTCCAAGATGTGTACGGAGTTGATAATTACCTTTGCCCAGGTGCATAATAAAAAAGAACTTTTTCTATGTTCAAGACAAACGAGGGTGTCAACCTAACAATCCTAACCTTTTGGTTGTTGTGCCTCGAACTTATGGTAAGTGTTAATTTGTTACTTTTCTTTTTACTAAGACTTTATGGTTTTAATTGTGGTGATTTGGTACGAACTTCATGCCCTAGTGCCTATTATCCTTAGTTTGCCTTCTGAGTTTCACGGGACCAAGAGATTGATTCATCCCTTCAATTTCAACTTTTACAACCTTGGTGTTCAAATGACCATGGGTGCGTACATGTATTGACTTATTTGTCTATAGTTCGAGGCATTTGATTGATTACTATTATTATTTTTTATGCCCTTTTTTCAAATTTTTTTACATTGTGGATTGATTTTGATGTGAACCCTTCTAACGTTAGAGAATTTTTTTCGCTTAAGGATTTAGGCTCCGGCAAACCTAGATAGGCTATTTACATTCTTGTTGGGGATTCAATCTTCAGCCTCTTCTACCTTACCCATCCATGCTGGGGAACTTAAAAGGAAAAAAAGGAAAGAGTTAAGTGGATCCGGGCAGAGTCTGGTCCCAAAAAAACTTTCCTCCATTGATTTTGGATCTTTGCTTAGTCCTCGCCGCCATCATAAGCTGGATACAATGATTTTATCCTCCTTTCATCCTTTTGTTAATCGGATTGCCATGTTGTATTACACCTATTTTAATCAATCTTAGGAGAAATTGGCTAAGGACCTTACTTACCTGCAAATGGGAGAAATGATTGATCCTCATCTGTTATGAGCTACGATATTACTCCAAAACCAGCAGGTAGAGTATGAGCTTTGCATTAATTGAGTCAAAGGTTTGAATAGGAAGGTCCAAACCTTGGAGGAAGAATGTAACACACGCTAGACGAAACTGGATGTGGTTGAGGAGAAAAAAAATCATGATATAAAAACATGTACCAAAGTGCTGAGGAATACGCTAAAGGCAAAAGCTGCTAGGAGATTCGTCTTAGATTTAATTCAGAATCAATTAGATAATCAAGCTTATTCCGAATGGATTGACGACGAAAATTACCAAGCTAAAGGAAGAACTCCAAATGGCTAAAATTGATTATTTGCTCATGATAAAGTATGGTACCTAGGCTTCAAATAAACTGATCTTACTCAGCCACAAGTTAGAAAATAGCAAGGCCGAACTTTCTAGTGCGGAGTCTACAGTTATTGAAAGGAAGGTTTAGATTTTTTAGAGGTTCATGAAGAGGATGTTAGTAAAACCTAGTCTTCCTAAGTTCCTTTGCGAGCCTCTAGGGCTTTATATGCTTTTCTCCAATTTTGCCGGGGCCTTTTCAACTTACAGATTCTTATATTATTCCTCTTGTAAGGTCGCTGCTATAGTTAAGCCAACAAACGCTCATAGCAATTGATGGCATTTTTAGCATTTTATTCATTTAAGAGAAATGTATTTAGCGCCCTGGTTTCTCTTTCTGGTTTATATATGAGTTCGCGTTACATTATTTACTTGTTTTGACGTTGCATTTTATTATCGCTTCGCATGTTTTTTGTTTATTTTGGCCAATAGCCATATTTTGCATAATTAAAAATAATTTCATAACATAATTCGTAAAATATAAACCATACAACAAATATCAGTGAAACATCAATGACTCGCTCCTTATAGT
Organism: Fraxinus excelsior; assembly: GCA_019097785.1. Lineage (NCBI taxonomy): Eukaryota > Viridiplantae > Streptophyta > Magnoliopsida > Lamiales > Oleaceae > Fraxinus > Fraxinus excelsior. Next base: position 13,086 of record JAGHKM010000129.1, read on the forward strand.
TTTCAGTTGTGATGGGATAGACTTCAATCCAACTTCCCTTGGTGTAGTAACTTTTGCCGTTACACCATTTCATTGGCAAGATAAACCTCGCTCTCAATTATAGCTTTGTTAGCGGATAAAGTCTCGCTTTTAAGCACATTTCTTTCAATGGAAAGAGTCTCTCCTTCAATGATGGAAATATTGGCAGGATTAACCTCGCAATTACTTTAATTTCATAGTGGGCAGAAAGAGGCTTACATTTAAAACTTTTGTTTACAGAATTGCTGTGACTGTGTTCCCGAACCAGCTTTGATTTCACCAATTTTTCATCCATGCTTCCCCAATACTTGCGAAACTATATTTACTAGTGGATATATTTTTCAACCCGTCTTTCGTACATATGGATGACAAAAAAACTCACCGACTCGGGTGGCTCGGGCTCGGGCCCAGCCCCATTTAGGGGTGTAGGCTCGAGCCCAGGGTGAAACGCTCTGTATGAGCCTGTCCATATTAAAAAAAAAATTTAAAAGACAGCTACAGCTTAGCTGCCTTCTTGCACGCAGCTGGCATGCACGCAACTAAAAATTTTTAAAATTTGAAAATCATTCATGCAATTGTCTTGTCAAAGTACAAATCACGTTCTAAAAATTTTCAAAATTTGAATTTAAAATTTAAATATAGTTAAAACGGATATATTTTTTTTGTCTATAAATACGAGAAAAATTTTACAATTTCATATCAATCTATCTCTAATTTCTTTACTCAATATTCAATATTCTACTCTCCAATTTCTTAACTCTAATCTTCAATTTAGACATTTGGTTGTGTTATAGTTTAAATTTCAATCTCTAATTTCTTTATTCAGTCTTATTCAATTTCTTTTACTCTAATATTCAATATTCTTTACTATAATACCTACACATGAATTTTACTAGTGATGAGATTAATCAGTTTAAAGGTAGTTCGAGTACTCCATCGGGGTACGATGCATCTCAAAATGTTCCAATTGATTTGGAAGATATCGAAGATGAGGAAGTAGTTGAGGTTAAAAGGTCGAAAAAAGAATCTGCGGATTGTTGGCAACATATGACACGTAAAAAAGTTGGGGTTCAAAATGGAGTTGATATTTGGAAAGCATGTTGCAATTATTGTGGTAAAAAACTTAGTTGGAAGCCCAATTCGAACACAACGCATTTAAATAGGCACATATTAAGAAGTTGCAAAGCGAAACTAGTCGGTCTTGACCCGAAACAGACCGAACTAATATTTACCGATTTTGGTTCTACTATTTCCACTTTTGTATATTCATAGGAAATATTTCGTGAATGAATGGCTGCATACGTGGCTACAGCAGAATTATCGGTTCTGGTTCTACTCATCTTGTGCAGAATTATTTCCAACCCATATATAATTTTTATTGTAGAAATACCATTCATTTGGACGGTATAAAATTATATAACAGAAGAAAACAAACTGCTATTGAAAGTCTAAAAACTTTTAATAGTGTTATATCATTTACCTCTGATTTATGGACTGGTGTTAATAAAAAATGTTATATTACTGCTACAATTCATTACATCACCTATGGATTATGCATAAAATGATTATTGCATTCAGAAGTGTAGAATATCCTTATAATGCGACTAACATATACATGGTTTTAAAAGAGATTATACAAGAATATGGTATGCAAGAAATGGTTCAAAGTTTTACTTTTGATAATACTAGTGTAAACAAAGTTTTACTTTTAATGATTTAAACCCTACATTTGGAAGTTTATTTTTCATCAACATTGTGTATGCCACATTATTAATTTGATTGTAAAAGATGAATTGGAACATATAAAATTACCTTTAGATAAAATTAGGCAAACAATTAATTTTATTACTATATTACTAGTAAGAAAGCAATCATTTAATAGTTTATGTGTAGAGTATGGTTTAGAAGAGAAACCATTTGTCATTGATGTGTCATATAGATGAAACTCTACATATCTTGTGTTACACTCGTGTGAAAATTATGATAAAATTATTTCAATGTATTATAATGGTAGGCATACATATGGACCCAAACATAATTTGGAAGATTGGGAATGGTCTATTGCATTTGTCGTGAAAAAATTCTTAAAACCTTTTTTCGATGCCACAAAGGAATGTAGCAGTGTTTATTACCCTACATTTTCACTTGTTTTACAACATTTTTTCTATATTTCACAAGCATTTCAAAAATATAGGAATTTGCCAATTTTTGTTGATATAATTTATTCTATGGAGTTAAAATTTCATAAATATTGGGAAGAGTTACCCTCTTTATTTTTATTAGCTTCGGTGATGGATTCTCGACTTAATTTAACTAATACAAAAGCTACTATAAAAGGGAATTTCAAATTTCATGAATGTATAATTATCACATGTGCATATAGAATCTATGTTATGTGAAATGTATAACTATTATGCTGAAAAATGAGGTCAGTGTAGTTCTACTTCCCAAAGTTATTTTTCAAGAAATACTTCAACAAATGTAGATAATCTATGGAATTATTTAGAGACCAATACTAGTGTTCCCTCATTTAGTTTTAGTTCATCAATATCTAGAGCAATAGATGTTAGTGGTACAAATTTTGAAATTCCCTCTGAGTAGCTAGGTATATGTGCGTGGACGTTCATAATATGTTACAACCACAAGAATTACAAGAATTTAGTCTTTTATCACGGTGGAGGTGTAAGAAAGACGGTATCCAGTTATATCAAAAATTGCTCGCAATCTATTAACACCTTCAGTGTCTACGGTAGCATCGGGGTTGTATTTAGTTTAGGTGGTCGAGTTTTATGTAACGAACGATCAAGACTAAAAGAAGATATATTGGAGCCTTTAATATGTTTGAAGGACTGAAAATGTGCGGAATTACGTCTTCAAGAACAAGTTGACAGTATAATGGTCGAAGAGTTGCAACAGATTCAAGCATAAGATATTGTAAGTTTTTAAATTGATTAGTTTCAAAAAATATGTAATTTTTAAATTTTTTTGTTTCAAGAAAAATTGTACACGAAATATTTTATTCGTGTACAATTTTAACTCCGCCTACGATGATTGTAGTCGGTCCCAAGCTCGGATAAAAGATGAGGGTTTTAACTTTTATTTAATTTATAGTACGTATAAACTGTACAAATTTTAAATTCTTTAAGAAAAAATGTAGATTTGACAGCAAGAAAAAAAAAGAAACTCAAGCGGGCTTGGCTCGGTTCGAGCCTCATTTTTTTGGTCGACCTTTTGCTCGGCTCGGGCTAAAAAAAGTTCGGCCTGTTCGACTCGGCTCGTTGACATTGCTATTCATACATTGGATGTTTGCTTTCCTGAAAGAGGTTTTTTCAAGCATGTTTCATTCGATTGTTAGGATGGTATAGACTGGGGAAGCCCTTAGCGCTACTTTCCTTAAGGTAATGAGGTACTAATCACTCGTGTTTGCTTGATCTCCCATGACCATGGCAATCCCTTTTGGAGTTTCAAATTTTAAGTATGTATGGTAGATAGAGGTCGTAGCTTTTAACTATTTTAACGTGAGACTTCCAAGGATCCCATTGTATGTCGACCTACTATCCATAATTAAGAAGTCCATTTATCTGTAGAATACAGTTGTCTTCTCACCTATTTCAATTGCTAATGTAAATTGTCCTCTAGAGATCATATCATCTCCAGTGAAACCGTAAAAGGGTTTTGACATGGTACCTACTAACAATTGACCTGCATTTGATTAAAAGTACTTCCAAATAATATATTAACAGAGCTGCCATTATCCACCAACATGAAGCTAAGGACATTGCGAGCTATTATAGAATGTACTACTAATGCATTGTAATGGATGATATACGACTCCTTGCTAACATTGTTATTGAAAGTTATTTGAAGAGATACAGGTTGGGGATTACCTTGAATCTAGAAGTTCTTCAATGTAGGCTTCCTAGTAGCTCGATCATAATTCTTTTACGCATTTTTTGTTTCTCTATCGACATACGAACCTCTTTTAATGGTATAGATCTTTCTTACTAGAGGTTGAGAGTATTGGTTACTTGCTAGTACTCGCAAAGGGCCTGCATGTCAAGCCTACCTCCACGAGGTCGTTCTCTAATGCATGAATATTAAAGCTTTCGACTGTTAGATCCTTTATGTGTCCTACCTTGTTGGCTTCCCAGCTTCGTCGTTGCGAGCTATTATAGAATAACTACGAATGCTTCGTAGTGGGGATATATAACTCCTCACTTATCATTTTTATTGAAAGTTATTGGAAGAGATGCAGATTGGGGATTAACTTGAATCTAGAAGTTCTTCAACGTAAGCTTCTTAGTTGCTCAAACATAATTCTTTTACGCATTTTTTGTTTCTCCATCGACATAAGACCTCCTATAATAGTATAGATCTTTCTTACCGGATGTCGAGAGTATTGGTTACATTGCAGTACTCGCACAGGGTCCACATGTCTTAACCTACCTTTATGAGCTCGTTCTCTAATGCATGAATATAAAAAGCTTTCGACTGTCAGATCCTTCATGTATCCCGCCTTGTTGGCTTCCCAACTTCGCCGTTGCGAGCTATTATAGAATGCACTACCAATACATTGTAGTGGAGATATTTGACTCCCTGCTCATCATCGTTATTGATAGTTATTAGAAGAGATGCAGGTTGGGGGATTACCTTGAATCTAGAAGTTCTTCAATGACGCTTCTTAGTAGCTCAAACATAATTCTTTTACGCATTTTTTGTTTCTCCATTGACATAATGATCTCATATAATAGTATAGATCTTTCTTATTGGAGGTCGGGAGTATTGGTTACTTGCTGGTACTTGCACAGGGTCCGCATGTCTTAACTTACTTCTACGAGCTCGTTCTCTAATGCATGAATATAAAAGCTTTTGACCATCAGATCTTTCATGTGTCCCGCCTTGTTGGCTTTCCAGCTTCGATGTTGTGAGCTATTATAGAATTCACTACCAATACATTGTAGTGGGAGATAATGACACCTTGTTGATCATCATTATTGAAAGTTATTTGAAGAGATGCATTTTAGGGATTACCTTGAATCTAGAAGTTCTTCAATGTAGGCTTCTTAGTAGCTCGAACATAATTCTTTTATGCATTTGTTATTTCTCCATCGACACAATGACCTTATATAATGGTATGGATCTTTCTTACTGGAGGTCGAGAGAATTGGTTACTTGTTGGTACTCGCAAAGGGTCCGCATGTCTTGATCTACGTCCACAAGCTCGTTCTCTAATGCAGGAATATAAAAGCTTTCGACCGTCAGATCCTTCATGTGTCCCGTTTTGTTGGCTTTCCAGCTTTTCCGTTGTGAGTTATTATAGAATGCACTACCAATGCATCGTATGGAGGATATATGACACCTTGCTCATCATCATTATTGGAAGTTATTGGAAGAGATGCAGGCTTGGGATTACCTTGTATCTAGAAGTTCTTCAATGAAGGCTTCTTAGTAGCTTGAATATAATTCTTTTACGCATTTTTTGTTTCTCCATCGACATAAAGACTTCATATAATGGTATGGATCTTTTTTAGTGGAGGTCGAGTGTATTGGTTACTTGTTGGTACCCATAAAGGGTCCTCGTGTCCTGATCTATGTCTACGAGCTCGTTCTCTAATGCAGTAATATAAAAGCTTTCGACCGTCAGATCCTTCATGTGTCCCACATTGTTGGCTTCCCAGCTTCGCCCACGTTGAAGCTTGAGCAAAACATTTCATTTTGTGCCTATTCCTAAATCACAATTTTTTTCCTTCCACTCTTTTCCCTTCACTGGGTGCTCTTTATTAATTTTTTATTTTTAAAAAATTTCTTTTATTTGACTTATGTTTATTAATTTTTTTATTTGTTTAAAAAACCTTTTATTTGATTTTAATTTCTAGTTTTTAAAAGACTTTATATGTACAAAAATAAAAAATGACTTTATCCAATAAAGAGTTAAATAAGATTTAAACTATAATGTTATTTACATTATATAATTATGATTTTGAGACTCATTATTTTGTTGAAAACTTCAAAAATATGTATAAAGTTCCTATAAATTTATTAAGTATGATTTGTCTAGTTGAAAATTGAAAGTATGAAAAATAATCTAATTTTTGCATTTCAAAAACTTTGAAATTGTATAATTGACTAATTATAGGAATTTTACAATTTTAGATATTTGGTATGTTTTATTTTAATTATTAAATGATTTTTAGAACAATTAAAAACTTAAATAATATTAAATATAAGAAACTCATTTTTATGCCCGGACCATTCTCTCTGAGCAACTACCCGAAAACCGCTTTCCTAAAGTCTCTTTTCGATTGATTGGATCGAAGTACGAAGGGGTTGATTGAAGTGTGAGATCAGCCCAAGACTAAGGCCGAGCAACTAGCTGATCCCAACACTTTGGTAACTTTCACAGGCCCCCAAAATGGAGCGGTGATTAGAAAGAAAGAGCGGAACGAAAAAAGAAGGGGGAATAGGGTAAGGATTTTATATCCTAATCATATCCCTAATAAAAAAATAGGGTTTTCTGGGGGAGATACAGTTTCCAGGTTGGATTTTTTAGATCAAATAGGACTAGTTGGGTAGATAGAGGTGGTAAAATCTAACCAAGTCGGGAGCTACTAGGAGGTTTTGGATCAAGGATGGGCTCTTGATCACCAAGCCTTACTCAGTCTCGCTTAAACTCGTAAAGCCTGAAACTCTACCTCTACGTTTAGCTATGATTTATGCTTTTTAGAATATTGCCTCAAAGCACTTATCCATGTTGTTGTCCCTGCTACAATGAGTTTTACGAAAATCTACCTTTCGATTTTCACGGGACGGAGGTGCTTATCCGGCTGCTTGTAAGGGAGTTAGAGAGATCGCATGTACTTTACTTTTGTAGTCGCTAAGGTGTGAATGCCGATGCTTTGGCAACCTAGGCACGTATGTTAAAGGTTTTCTGATAGGAATGTGAAATGCATATTTGTTTCTCATTATTTTATGTGCTTGTATATTTATTTTGTGCCAAAATGTACTCATTACGCTCATATTTTGATTTAGGTGGCAATTCTATGGATATGGCGTAATTTGAAAGAAATATGTGAAAATGGACCAAAGTGAAAGGAAATGAAAGTTCAAGGACTAGCGTGCAAATACACAAAATTTGTGTCAAACCAAACGATGAAGATTTGAGAGTCAATTGGTTGAAAGAAGATGTCAAATGGATGAAATATCGTCAAAATATGATCACACATCAATTTTCAATCGAAAAGTTATACACCGATTTTTAGCCTCATATTGAGATCCATTTTGACATGGAAAACGATCGAATTGGAAGATGATATCTAAAGAAAAGTTGTAGCCCTTTAAGTTATCTTTCCAACGCATCTTGAATCGCCTCAATCGGATATCGGGAAAAGAAGATATGACTAAAATATTGAAAGCTGTCCGGAGGAAGTTTCGTAAAATCATGTGGTCGCATGACTTTAATTCCATGTGGCCGCACTGACCACTTCCGAGAGTTTGAGGGCTGAGTTCATTTGTTCCATATGGCCGCAAGCCTCTAAACCATGTGGCCGCATGGTTCATTTCCGACACGAAAATTCTGATTTCCTAATTCCGTTCCACTACTTATGGAAACAAGTTCCTTTGATTTTTATCAACCCTAGAACACACGAAAAAGACACCAGAACGCCTCCAACCTATTTTCTCTCTATTTTTCTTAGATCTATCATGTGTAACTAACTCTTGGTGCTTGATTGAAGGATACCGAAGCCTTGAAAAATATTATAACTGTGAGATATACCTATTTTCATTGTTTAATTTATATTTTCAGTATTGAATATTCTTCTATGCATAATTTTATGATTGTCATATTTGATTGCTAAGAGATCTATTAGTTTTTCACATATTGCAATCTATAGCTAAGTTAAATCTTAAATCCGTAATTGTTTGAATCATTTAACTTGTGAAGCACTAGGATTTGATAATTTTCTGCGATATAGATTATTGAATCTTAAAAAAGAATGTTTAAATAGATTGAATGCAACCACTGGTGTTTGTATTATCTAGTTCATTGATTTCTCTATTATTTAAAACTGTTATTACATTGAATCTTTAGCACTGGTCTGAGATTGTTTGATAATTAGGGTTAATTAGAACGCTGGTTTCTGATTAACTAAAACTAAGGAGAAATATGAATTTATTCCAACGATGAATATTGTGAATGTGAAATGATTATTTTTTGTGGATTGATGAGTGATTATAAATCTTCAATGGTGAAAGTTGACTTTGATCAAGACTTGTTTCATTGATTTAATATAACTCGTTAATTTACATTGTTATATGTTATAAGATTGATTTCATTATAAACAAAGATCCCCCAATCATTATACGAAGCATAAATCGTTGAATTGCACACTCCTGGTAGGATCGACCCTTACTTCCATTGCTATATTAGTTTTAGAGGTTTAAAGACTATTTTTGGGTGCCTACGATAGCATACCATTTTCCCTTGAGGGCGCCCTTGTTCTACCTTCTTCCTATTCTTTGTTATATCCCCAGCCTAGATCTCATATTGTATCAAGCTTACCAACTAATAGTTGAAGGCTGGATTCTTGTTACGGGCATCCCTCCATAAGGGAGTCTCTATGAACAATCCATTAGACAAGGTGTATTGAGCTTTCTCATCTGACAGCGATCAGTTCAGCACTGAATCATGCAAAGTAGCTCTTGAGGGATTCGCCTTCCTTCTCTCTCATGTCATTGAGCTTGCCCGTCCTACTTCCTACAAATGCCCCCATGAAAGCTTGTTTTAACTGTAGCCAACTCTGGATTGATGCTAGTGGTAACTTTCTATAACACCGCTTGGCTGACCCATCCAAAATGAGATGGAAGGCTTGGCACTTTAGTGCAGGACTCGCTTTACTTCTCAATAACTAGAAGGATTAAGTTATCCAGGATTGGTTTCTCTTTAATCTCCCTAGAGAATGGTAGATGTTCATCATATTGTCCAATTTGTGTGACCTTGCAGGTAGGTCATCATATCCTCATCTAGAGGAGTGTCATATGAGTTATTGAACAGATTTGCAACCTTTTAACCTTTTCAACGACTGTTATTCTTATCATGTGAGGTAACCTCCTCTAGAAGCCTTTCCTTCGCAGGCCTATTCATGTGCCACCATTTGCGTTGTTTTTTTTTTTTTTTGGTGTGTTGTCATAGGGTTTTGACGCATGAATGCTGCGTTATCATTGCGAAAAGCACTATTAGCAAGATTAGTTTTATTTTCTTTAGATTTATCAAGCGTGCTTGCCTTTGTATTTTCCATCATCTCCCGCAGAGAATCCGTCGTAAGTGCTTTCAAACTCTCAGTCATTTCCTAAATGGTTTTGGTAGTAGACATTTTCTTCCACAAGTGGCGATGCTGTGCTAGAGAGATGCTAACTTGCGCTTTTGTCGAAATTTCCTCTCATGGCTCTTAAGACTAGCATCAGTGTTCGATGGACAGTCATTGCTGTAGCGACCAAGAATTTTAAATTTATATTAAATTATATTTTCTTGAAAAACGTGTCGCTAAACTTTAAATCCTAACGTTAAAGTGAAAACGCATTCGTCTAGCCGTTGTGAATGAATTTAAATTATTTTGAATCAAATTTATTTTCGAATAATTTTTAATTATCGATTCCTTATTATATTATTTAAATCCAAATTTTAGTATATTTATGTGTGTGTATGTATTATGATTATTTGAAGCCCAATTATTTAAAATCCAATTTTTATAATTTCAAGTCCAATTATTTGAAATCCATTTATTTAGAGCCCAATTAATTAAGTCCAATATCGAAATTATTTATTTTAGCCCAATCCATTTAAGTCCAATATTTGAAGTCTATTACTTTAAGTCCAAAATCAGAATTTATCATTTTAGCCCAATTACCTTAGGTCCAATTAGAAAACCCCTAAAGTCCAATTACCCACATAGAGATTTGTGCCCTAATTGTCACTATTCATATATCCCACTAGCACTCCCACTCTTCACTCACTATTCACACATCTCCTCCATTTGGTAAGAGACTTTCCCTCCCTCAAACTCTCTCATTTCACTGTAATTTCACCATTGATGCTAGAAGATCAATTTCTAGCATCAACAGTGAACTCACAAAAAAATACATAATGCAGCTCGCCAAAACCATTCACCACCACCAACCTCACTTCCTCCAACTCACGAGACCAACCCAACATCAACAGTGAACTCCACTGCCAACACCAACCCGACTCCAACAAGCATCAAACCACCATTCACTCCAAAACCGTAGCCAAACTCCCAAGCTTACTGCAAGACAACACCATCAACACTGCAGCTCAGCCACCATTCGAGACCACCACCATCCCCAATTGAACCAAACACCCAAACTAACATCCTTACCATTCAGTTCCAGTCACCATTGTCATCCCCAAGTAACAACACCAACTCAAAACTGCAATTCCAACTCACGGCCGAAACCCATTTTCAAACAAAAAAAAAAACAACACCATCAATCAAAACCGAAGCCCAAACAACCAAAACCAAGAACATTCATTCACAAAACCGAAACCCAAAAACAAGAACTGAAAGCCCCCCAAATCGAGCCCAAAACCGAGACCTCAATCAACACACAATCGAGATTTAAGCCTCGGTTGTGCGAACAAAACCCCAACGCCACTTACCCAAGCTTCGGCACCACCACGAGACGGTGGCGCCGGCACCTCCGTCGCCGGTGATGGAAGCCGGAGGAGGGACTCCTCTTCCCGTCGCCCATCTCTCTCTCTTTCTTGCCTATGGTCGAGTATAGAGAGAGAGAAGAGAAATGGAGGATTTAACCATTTTTGATTTTGAAAAATTGCCCTTAAGCCCCAAGTTTTAATAGTTACTTATTTCAGTCCCAAAGTTTTAAGTGTTTTAATTTCAGTACTTAAATTTCCTATTTTCAGTTTTAATTAATTTCAATTTAGTCCCCAAGTTTAGAAATTATTATTTCAGTCCTTAATATTTTATTTTCAGTTTTTAGTAAATTTCCAATTGAGTCCCTAATTTATAAAAGGTGCAATTTCAGCCCTTTAGTTCCATTTTCAGCTTTATTATATTTACAGTTTAGTCCCTAAACTTCTAAAAGTTATTATTTTCAGCTTTTAGCTTTTATTTTCAGCTTTATTATATTTACAGTTTAGTCCCTAACTTTCAAAAATTACTATTTCAGCCCTTTAGTTCCATTTTCAGCTTTATTATATTTACAATTTAGTCCCTAACTTTCAAAAGTTACTATTTCAGCCCTTAAACTTTTATTAATAAATTTACAATTGAGCCCCTAAACTTTATTTTATCATTTTAAGCTATTTATTTCAGTTTCAATAATTTTCAATTAAGCCCTTAAACTTTATTTTATCACTTTAAAACTTTAAAGTTTCGAAATACTAATTCAAAACTTATTTTCTATTTTGGCTAGACGAAACGTACGGACGATTGAGAGCTTGAGATCACTTTCCGCTTCATTTTTGCACTAACTCGAGATTATTGAGGTAGACTCGCCTCCATTAATTAGTTTAAATTATAATTGCATGTCTTATGTGAATTTACGTGAATTATATGCTTTAATGCATGAGATGAGAATATGTCATATGAGATATATGATGTTGTTATGCTTGCCATAACTTATATGCTTTAATGCATGAGAAAGACGAGAATCTCTTATGAGATAAGATGAGAATGTTATGCATAACTTATGTGCTTTATATGCACGAGAAAGAAAGACTACCCACACCCTATGATTTTAAAGAGCCTATGATTTTCAAGAAAATGAGCCAAAGAAGATGATGATATCACGTTGTATATTGCATAAGTGTGTATTCAATTATTCTGTAAATTAATTATCGGCGATGAGTCTACTGAGTATTTCTTCGAAATACTCACTCTGTTATTTTAACAATATTTGCAGACTTCGGAGGCGATCATGATTGATGGGCAGTGGTGGCATAAAATTTGATTATCGCAATTATTAAATTTTGAAATTTATGTATTTGAACATTGTTAACGTATTTGTCGTTTCCGCTATTCCAAAAACATGATATTTAAATTTTAAAACAATTATCCTATGAGTTTTCTTGCCGACGAAGTTTTCAATTACAAATGTGATTTTAAAAATTAGGTTATTTTCGCAAATTTTTGATTATTAAATTAGGGCAAAAGACGATGACGTGGCAATCCGGGTTAACGGAACTCGGGGCGCTACAGTTGCATTCGTCGACTTCCACTAATGATGTCTTCATTTCCTTCCGCTTATCTTCCCTCTAACTCATGATTTCAAATCTCAAGGGTTTTCAAATATAATATGATATAAATATTGTGGGTCCTCTGCCTTAGGCTGAGTTGGAGCCCAATTTATGATTCTGTCCATCGATCATTTCACCAAATCAGTTGAAGTTATTGAATTGCTTTGGAGGTTCGACTTGGGATGCTTAATATAGAAGATCTAGATGGGTTCGAATAGTCTCACCCTTGGAACACGAGCATTTATGAAAATATATTTAATAATTATCCTAAGTTAGGTACTTCTTCATGCCCAGTCCTTAGCTCGACGTTTTATTACATTGCACCGACTAATAATCATGTTCTTTGGTACTGAAACCTATCATAATTGATTTTTATATTTCTTAAAATGAAGTTTTTTTATAATTGTTTAGCTAATTTTATCATTAGGCTCGATCATTAACTATTAATTGATTATTGAGTACCCATTGGGTCGGTGATCAGTGTTACTACACGATAAATTCAAAAAACCGGATGTACAAATCAGAAGCAAAGCTCTTCATTACTTGAAATACTAGAAATGATTACAAGGAAAATGGCAGGCTGGGCGTGAGATAATTAAGAACCAACAGATGTGTTAGTAGCTTGAGAATCAATAGATCTTTACTAACCTTGGGACTCATTGACAGGTTAGTCTATTCATCCCCATCCCATCCTAAACTAGAGGACCAAGTGTTAGCCGGCCATGCTACAAACCTCTGGCTTTTGATTGCATCTCTGGTTTTTGTATACTGTAGAGACTTCGTCTATAAGATTCTTGTAGGGAAAATGGTGATAATGAAACATTTCGTGTAATAGGGAAGAATCTCAACTGAATCTAGAATGCCAAATATATGTTGACAATGTAATTTACTCTTCAGTTAAGGGTAGAATTGTACTCCATTGCTACCCACCTTGCCTCGGAAGCCATCGTTCCTTCCGTTGAACTCAGCCAAGTCATTAGAACCATACACAACTTTCATATCCTCACTACCATTGTTATGAATATTGACTTCTGCTTCATGGACATAATCTATATAGAAAGATATTTTTGGAAAGAAACGAAAAATGGATAAGAGATGAAAAAGAAATTTTCATGCTTTCACTACCAGCAAAAGTAACAACAATATAGGAATTTATAGCCCCTTGGAGCACATCCAACTGGCAAAGGATGGGGCTCTTAGATGCTAGCAAATCAGAGGTCGCGGGTTCGATTCGTGGGGCTCTTGGAAGATAGGCTCTCTCTTGAAAGACATGATTTATCCCAGAAGACAGGAGTTCTCCTAGAAGATAGGTACAACATATGTTGACTCGATCGACACTTTGGCAGATCAGTAGGGGGGCTCTTGAACCATGGTCAGTTAGGGCACATCCCGCGGTTTACCTGATTTTCATTTTGAGGAGCCAAGACGTAGACCCTATAATTAGTCGTCGAAAGTGGACACCTAAGTATAAAAAAAACAATATGGGAATTTATAGGCATTAAACCCAAGTGGATGGCCGAGATTTTCCTCACGTGCTTGACACCTATTTTCTTAAGTATCAACAATATGTTTCTTGACTTTTTTTTAAAGTGTTTTACTCTTGTAGTTTTTGGAGTAAATCTCACAAATAGTGCCAAACTTTTGACCTAAAAAATGAATAGTATTTTTTAAAGCCAACATTATAATTTTCTCTCTCGAATTCGGTGGATTTTCCATCCTTTTAGGGAATTTTGATATTTTTGTAGCCAATTTATGTATAAGATAGAAAGATAAAAATTCCAGTGTTTTTAGAAATGCTCATGTTTTTCTCAATCAAGGATATTCTTTCAATCCCCAAATGACTCAATTGTAAGTGTTATGTTCTAGGTCCAATTATTTTTGGACATAAACACTTTTAATGAATAATTGATGCATATTTATGGAAAAACCTATTATTTAATTGAATTAACCTTCTAATAAATTAAATAATAAAATATGTAGACTCAAGTCTTGATAATTTGTTAATCACAAAGAGTTGTGATTATGATATACAAATTACATATGAATGAATTTTAAATCGTTCATGGACGTATGTAATAACGAGATACGAATATTGTTATACAAATAGACCATCACGTATGACATTTCTTACTTGTGAAGTAAGTAGTCGATCTTACAAACTAAATTGTGGTGACACTTAAATGAACACGTGAACATTGGAAGCCCGATGAGAAAATTCCACATGAATAACTATTGAGTGTTAGTGGTTAATCTCTAACGTTTGGTAGTGGAATTGGTCATTTGACTTGATGTTATCATAGTGCCTTATATGAGGACAATAATGCTTTGGTGATGTTGGATGTTGCTCTGCCAAGGGTTGCTCACACGACATCGTTTGAGTATGTCAACAATCATATGAAGGTTGCAAATGATTAATAGATGATTAATTACTCTTAGATAGTAAGAGATTATAATCTACATTTCATTCAATTAAGTTAATAATGAAATGCTTTAGAAAAGTAATCAAGATGACTAAGACAGTCAAATCGAATAAGGACAATACCAAATCTAATTACCGTTATTATCATTTTGGAATGACAGGTCATTGGAAAGGAAATTGCAAGGCTTATATCTACTTCATTATTTCTATGGTATTAGATATCAATATGAATCTCATATTTATAAATATGGAGAAGTTGACCTGTACGTTGAAAATGAGCAGATGTTGTTGCATTGCCCATAGGAGCATATTTATTATCATTGCCTTCTAAGCTTAGTATTAGAATTAGAGAAATGTTATTTTGTTCTCACTAATACCAAGAACATTATTAGAATTTCATATTTGGACATGAATTATTTTAGTATTAAGGACAATTGTTGTTCATTTTATTTTGATAAAATCTTAATGGTTATGGTAAATTACAAAATAACATTTATATTCTAAATATTGAGTATTCTATAATGAGTATAAGAATTGAAAGACATAAAAACAATAATCTGAATAACATGTATATCTCACATTTGCAGATTTGGTAACATAAATGAGAATGTAATTTCAAAATTACATGAAGATGTATACTTGGGTCAAATTATTTTGAATCATTTAACAAATGTGAAACATGTTTGTTAGAGACAATAACCAAATCTCCTTTTACTTGAAAAGATTAAAGATCTGCACAATTAGTAAATCCAATACATAGTGATGTATGTGGACCCATATAAATTAATATTAGATAAATTTTCTCTGATCTCATCACATTTACTGACGATTATTTGAGAAATGATCATGTATATTTAATGAAATTCAAGCACGGAACTTTTGAAGTATTCAATGGATTTAAGCTAGAAATAGATAAACAAATAGGTAAATGTATTTTCACACTAAGACTTGATCGAGGTGAAGAATATCTAGAATGAAGAATTTTAGATTACTAAAAGAGAATGAGATTCTCTCGTAGTGGATTCCTCTACATATACTGCCATATAACAGTGTATCTGAAAGGATGAATCATACACTATTAGATATAGTGCAATTAATAACAAGCCATACAAACCTTCCAAAATCGTTTTGAGGTCATGCACTGATTACCACGTGTTATGCACTAAATCGTGTATCATACGAGCCATGGAAAGACGAAAGTCGAACTTGTCTCATATGAAAGTTTGGGACTGTGATACTTATGTGAAGCGTACTAAATCGGATGAGTTTGACACTAAATCCGATAAATATATATTTATGAGATATCCAAAAGAGACAATTGAATATCAATAATATAATCCCGTTGAGAATAAGGAGTTCATCTCAATACGTGTCATACTCCTAAAGAAAGTTTTTATTCTAGAAAAAGGACAGTGGGAGTAAAATAAATCTTAAAGGAGTTCAAGAATCCATAAATATACTTGACCAAGTAGATGAACCTGAGTCTGATCCTACACCTATTGATGGACATACTCTTGATCAGGAAGTGGAGACTCTCAAGGACACGTAAGCTCCGTGTAAATCTTGTATGATGATTAGACCTTCTAGAAGGTACGAATTCATGATTACTAATAAGGTATTATTAATCAAGGATGATGAACCAACTAATTATGTATAAGAAAAGTCAAGTGTTGACTTAAAGAGATGGTAGAAGGCTATGAAATCTGGTATAAACTTAATGTATGTAAACAAGGTTTGGACTTTAGGTGATCCGCCTAATAGATTAGAACTCATAGGTTGTAAATGAATTTACAAGAAAAAGGTCAACATGGATGGAAACATCTATACATACAAAACAAGGTTAATAACAAAAGGTTATAAACAAAGACAATGAGTTAGCTTTGATGAAACCTTTTAGCAGGTAGCCATACTAAAGTCCATTTGAATTTTGCTTGCAATAGCTGCATACCATAACTATGAGTTATGGCAAATGGATGTTAAAACTGCATTCCTTAACAAGAACTTACAAGATGAAGTGTACATGACAGAACCCGAAGATTTTGAATCCAAAGAAGCCAACAAGGTATTTAAGCTTGATCAATCCATATATAGATTGAAACGATCCTCTTGTAGCTGAAATCTTTGATTTGATGAGAAAGTCAAAATTTTGATTTTATCAAAAATAAAGACTACTTGTGTATTTACAAGAAGATAGTGGGAGTATTATTGCATTCCTAATATTATATGTATAAGACATATTATAGGAAACGATGTCCCTGTATTTCGATCGTTGAAATTATAATTGTCAAATAATATCTTCATGAAAAATATGAGAGATAGATTTAGAAGATTGCTTAACTCATCTTATTCTACGTAGATAAGATCTTGAAAAGATTTTATATGGAAATGAATCGAGAGTTCGTTGATACATTGATGCTAACTTCTAGTTTGACTAGAATGATAGCAAATCTCAATAAGGATATTGGTTTACTCTTTATGCATATGTTGAAAAGGTTTCAAACATGAAATAACCGTTGATTCAATATTAGAAGCCTTAAACACTATTGCTTTAGAAGCAACAAAGATTATGGCTTGGATCAAGATGTTCATTAATGAACTTAGAGTAGTTCTTAACATTGTTGATCATATGCTTCTGTATTGTGATAACAAGGAGCCATTGTGCAAGCGAATGAACTAAGGTCTCATTAATGATCTAAGGACGTGTTAATGTGGTATCATATTATTACAGAGATAATACAAATAAACGACGCAAGGAACGAACGAATTCCCACAAGTTATTAAATTGCAGATTCATTGACAAAGGAATGTCGCTACATAATATGATCGTCATATAAACTCTTATGATATCAGATACATAAGTGATTGGATTTAATGCAAGTGGAAGTTTGTAAGTGCTATGCCCTAGTTCCAATCAACTTTGGACATAAACACTTTATATAAATAATTGATGCATATTTACGGTAGAACCTATTATTTAATTAAATTAACCTTCTAATAAAAACTTGATTTCAGGAGCTATTCTTAGTAAGAAAGGATTTAAAATGGTGTTTGAATCTGATAAATTTGTACTTACTAAAAAAGGCATATATCTTGGGAAGGGCTATTACTTGATGGCCTATTTAAGGCCAATGCTGTTGTAGTGGACAAAAAATCTACATATTTGTATCCACGAGTTATTAATAAAGCTAATACTTCTGTTTACTTGTTTGAATCTACAAATTTATGGCATAATATATTAGGACATGTAAATCGTGCTTTCTTAAGAAAACTTGTAGGCCTAGGTCTTATACCTAAACTTGAATCCGAAGATAAACATAAATGTGAAATTTGTGTTGAAGCAAAATTTGCTAAAAAAAATCTTTTAACTCAATTGAAAGGTGTAGTGAACCGTTATGTTAGCGACATTTGTGATCTAAAATTTGTTCAGACTCGAGGTGATATGAATGCATTTGTTACTTACAAAAACGAAGTTGAAAATCAATTTGAAAAAACAATTAAGGTATTAAGACCTGATAGAGGTGGTGAATATGATTCATCCGTGTTTGGTATTATTCACCGAACAATAGCCTTGTATTCTTCGCAGTAATATGGAATTGCTGAGAGGAAAAACAAAACTTTAAAAGACAAGTTTAATGCTATGCTTATAAGTTCTGGATTACCACAAAACTTGTGGGTGGAAGCAGTGCTAACTGCTAACTTTATTTTGAATAGAGTTCCCCACAAGAAAATTGGTTCGATATCTTATGACATATGGAAAGGTAGATTGCCTTCATACAAATATTTAAAAGTGTGGACGCCTAACTAATGTGGCTATTCCACCTCCCAAAAAGATTAAGTTAGTACCTAAAACTATTGATTTCATTTTTATCGGATATGCAATAAATAGTAGTGCATACAGATGTCTTGTGAATAAATCTAATATAAGTGACATTCATATCAATACAATTATTGAATCTAGATATGCTGAATTATTTGAAGATGTGTTCCCTAATAAAAGAGATATTCTTGAGAATACTCAAAATAGAACACAATATTATGCTTCTAAAAACAATATAGAACCTGAATCAAATAGTAAAAGAGCAAAGATTGCTAAATCTTTTGGTCTAGATTTCATATCTTTCATGATTGAGAAAGAGCCTCAAATATTCAAAGAAGCTATAACTAATCCAGAATCTGTATTCTGGAAGGAAGTTATAAATAGTAAAATTGAATCCATTATGAGTAACAATATTTGGCAATTGGTTGATCTTCCTAAGGGAACTAAACCAATAGGATGTAAATGAATCTTTAAAAGAAAGTTAATACTCGATGGTTCAATAGACAAATACAAGGCTCGATTGGTTGCAAAAGAATATCGTCAGAAAGAAGGGATTGATTTCTTTGACACATATTCTCTAGTAACAAGAATTACTTCTATTCGAGTTTTAATTGCTATAGCAGCCTTGTATAATTTACAGATACATCAAATGGATGTTAAGACTGCATTTTTGAATGGTGAATTAAACGAATAAGTATATATGAAACAGCTAGAAGGTTTTGTAGGAAAGGACAAGAGAACAAAATTTGCAAACTTGTTAAGTCCTTATACGGTTTGAAGCAAGCTCCTAAATAATAGCATGAAAAGTTTGTCAGCATTATGATTAGGAATGGATTCATCATAAATGCATGTGACAAATGCGTATATTCGAAAAAATTTGAAAAGGCATACGTACTCATCTGTTTATATGTTGATGACATGCTTATATTAGGGACTAATATAGAAGTCATCAATAGAACAAAGAATGTACTTACCAATAACTTTGACATGAAAGATATAGGTAAAGCAGACGTGATTCTAGGAATGAAGATATCTAGAACATCAGATGGAATATTCTTGTCTCAAACCCATTATGTTGATAAAATAATTGAGAGGTTTAAGACTCATAATATTAAAGAGACGAGTAACCCATTTCTTCCTCATATAGTTCTTCACAAGAATAGTGAAAATGAGAAACAACAATTATAACATTCCCAAATTATTGGTAGTTTAATGCACTTAATGAATTGTACAAGACCTGATATAGCTTACTCGGTAAGTAAGCTCAGTCGTTACACAAGTAACCCAAGTAATCAACATTGGGATGCATTACTTAGAGTTTTGGGATACTTGAAATGGACTAGAGAGTATTCATTATGTTATGGAAAATATCCTCTAGTAATTGAAA
>JAGHKM010000130.1:0-32311 GCA_019097785.1 Fraxinus excelsior
GAGGATCTGCCCGGAGAACTGTACATCTCTCAACTCATACAGGGGCTAGAGAAATGAACGTCGAAGCATATCTGCATGATGCTCATCAAGCAGCTCCAACACGGCAGTGTAACTGCCAAAGTTACCGTTCCAGGTAGCCTTGCCCGGAATCTGTCTCAACGTCAAGTCCAAGTGATACTCCATACTGCAAAATTGAAAAAAAAAAAATTAACTATCAGCACTTCGAACATAAGATAATGAAATACAGTAAAATCGCATAACAATTACAATTATTTATTTCGTTATACTATTAATGATCATATTAAAATTATAATTATAATTATACATATAAATTTTATTTAAATTTATTAAATTATCAACAAAAATTAAACGAAATAATTAGAAGTAACTAATTTGTTAAAATATAATATTTAACGGTTACAATTATTTATTTAATTATATTATTAATTATCAAATTAAAATTACGTATTCAATTATAAAATTTTTACTCGGCTTCGTAAAATATTTAACAATTAAATAAATAATAAATAATTATTTATTAACAATTACAATTATTAATTTCATTACATTCATAATTATCATATTCAAATTAAAATTAAATAATATAAATTTTATTTAATTCAAAGGAAAAAAACAATTAAATAAATAATATATAATTTTTTATTACCAATTACAATTATTAATTTCATTACATTCATAATTATCATATTCAAATTAAAATTAAATAATATAAATTTTATTTAATTCAAAGGAAAAAAACAATTAAATAAATAATAAATAATTATTTATTACCAATTACAATTATTAATTTCATTACATTCATAATTATCATATTCAAATTAAAATTAAATAATATAAATTTTATTTAATTCAAAGGAAAAAAACAATTACATAAATACTATATAATTATTTATTAGCAATTACAATTATTAATTTCATTACATTCATAATTATCATATTCAAATTAAAATTAAATAATATAAATTTTATTTAATTAAAAGGAAAAAAACAATTAAATAAATAATATATAATTATTTATTAACAATTACAATTATTAATTTCATTATATTAATAATTATCATATTCAAATTAAAATTAAATAATATAAATTTTATTTAATTCAAAGGAAAAAAAACAATTAAATAAATAATATATAATTATTTATTAGCAATTACAATTATTAATTTCATTAGATTCATAATTATCATATTCAAATTAAAATTAAATAATATAAATTTTATTTAATTAAAAGGAAAAAAAAATTAAATAAATAATATATAATTATTTATTAACAATTACAATTATTAATTTCATTATATTCATAATTATCATATTCAAATTAAAATTAAATAATATAAATTTTATTTAATTCAAAGGAAAAAAACAATTAAATAAATAATATATAATTATTTATTACCAATTACAATTATTAATTTCATTAGATTCATAATTATCATATTCAAATTAAAATTAAATAATATAAATTTTATTTAATTCAAAGGAAAAAAACAATTAAATAAATAATAAATAATTATTTATTACCAATTACAATTATTAATTTCATTACATTCATAATTATCATATTCAAATTAAAATTAAATAATATAAATTTTATTTAATTAAAAGGAAAAAACAATTAAATAAATACTATATAATTATTTATTAACAATTACAATTATTAATTTCATTACATTCATAATTATCATATTCAAATAAAAATTAAATAATATAAATTTTATTTAATTCAAAGGAAAAAAACAATTACATAAATACTATATAATTATTTATTAGCAATTACAATTATTAATTTCATTACATTCATAATTATCATATTCAAATTAAAATTAAATAATATAAATTTTATTTAATTAAAAGGAAAAAAACAATTAAATAAATAATATATAATTATTTATTAGCAATTACAATTATTAATTTCATTATATTCATAATTATCATATTCAAATTAAAATTAAATAATATAAATTTTATTTAATTCAAAGGAAAAAAAACAATTAAATAAATAATATATAATTATTTATTAGCAATTACAATTATTAATTTCATTAGATTCATAATTATCATATTCAAATTAAAATTAAATAATATAAATTTTATTTAATTAAAAGGAAAAAAACAATTAAATAAATAATATATAATTATTTATTACCAATTACAATTATTAATTTCATTATATTCATAATTATCATATTCAAATTAAAATTAAATAATATAAATTTTATTTAATTCAAAGGAAAAAAACAATTAAATAAATAATATATAATTATTTATTACCAATTACAATTATTAATTTCATTACATTCATAATTATCATATTCAAATTAAAATTAAATAATATAAATTTTATTTAATTCAAAGGAAAAAAACAATTAAATAAATAATATATAATTATTTATTAACAATTACAATTATTAATTTCATTATATTCATAATTATCATATTCAAATTAAAATTAAATAATATAAATTTTATTTAATTAAAAGGAAAAAAACAATTAAATAAATAATATATAATTATTTATTAACAATTACAATTATTAATTTCATTATATTAATAATTATCATATTCAAATTAAAATTAAATAATATAAATTTTATTTAATTAAAAGGAAAAAAGAATTAAATAAATAATAAATAATTATTTATTAACAATTACAATTATTAATTTCATTATATTAATAATTATCATATTCAAATTAAAATTAAATAATATAAATTTTATTTAATTAAAAGGAAAAAACCAATTAAATAAATAATATATAATTATTTATTAACAATTACAATTATTAATTTCATTATATTAATAATTATCATATTCAAATTAAAATTAATAATATAAATTTTTATATATTATCAAATTATATAATTATATATATATATTTATATATATTAATTATACATTTATTAAATTATATATAAAAAAAAACTAAACGGGCCGGCTGTTAGTTGGGGGCCCAATTGGCCTCCAAAACGGGCTGTTAACAGCCCGTCCAGTGGAGGCCCAAGGCCCCCAAAATGGACCGTTAACAGCCGGTCCAGAAATGGACCGGCTGTAAACCGCCGGTCCAATCCGACTTTTTCAGGGCGACAGAGACGCCGGAAATGGCGCCTGAAAATCGCCATTTCCGGCGTCTCAAGGTCCCAAAATGCAATATACCATCAAAAAAATTGCCCTATAGCCTAGATCTACTCATACATTTCATAAATAACAAAAAAATTCGAGCTTTAACACATATATACACGAGGAGTCCGTTTTCAAATCAAAAAAAAAAAAAAACTAACCTTTGTTCTGCGTGGGTCATCTTTGTCGGTGGGTGGCCAGCTCCTTTGTCAATAGTGGTCGGTTTTTGTGAATAATGGTCGGTTTTGGAAAAAAAGTGGACGGTTTTCACGTGGTTTCTTCTCCTACCAATGAGGGTATTTTTGGCAAGTCACCTTATAACTTGTGTTTTCGAGTTTTCCCTTTTTTTTTTATGTTATTTATTGGTCAAAGGCCAAAATGGAATTTTGGCCTTTTCAACAGGCCATTTACACGTATATCCTCGTGCGAGAGAAGGGTTCCGTTTCGAGGATATACGTGTGAATGGCCCGTTGAAAAGGTCATAATTTCATTTTGACCTTTGACCAATAAATAATATAAAAAAAAAATTCCAAAATTAACAAGTTATAAGGTAAAAGACAAAAATACCCTCATTGGAAGGAGAAGAAAAAGTCTAACCACGTGAAAACCGTCCAAATATTTCCCAAAACCGACCATTATTCACAAAAACCGACCACTTACAAAGAAGGATCCGGCCACCCACCGACAAAGATGACCCACGCAGAACAAATGTTAGTTTTTTTTTTTTTTTGATTTCACAACTTTTTTCACATACGATTTGAGCTCGACAAGGGGAATTTTTTTGTGTGTTTATGGAATGTATGCGTAGATCTACGTATATTTAGTGATAGGGGAATTTTTTTGTGTGTTTATGAAATTTTTTGAGCTTGAAATCGTCGGAAATGGCGATTTTCAGCCATTTCCGGCATGAGACAGTGCGATATCCGACAGGCTGTTGACCGCCGGTCTAAAACTGGACCGGCGGTTAACAGCCGATCCAGTTTTAGACCGGCGCTTAACAACCCATTTGGTGAACCGGCGGTTACCGCCGATTCATTACTAGAAATGCCGTTTAACAGCTCGTTTGGTGACCCACGCAGAATAAAGGCCGGTCAATTGGGCCGGCCCAGGTCTAACGAAGTGGGTCGGCTGTTAAAGTCGGCCCGCTTAATTTTTTTATATATATAATTTAATAAATGTATATTATAATAGATATTTGTAGAATTAAAAATATTTATATAGTTAAACAATTAATTTTAATTTTAATTTGATAATATAATAAAATTTATATTATTAATTTTAATTTTAATATGATAATTAATAATATAATGAAATTAATAATTGTAATTGTTAATAAATAATTTTATATTTTACGTAATTTAATAACTCGAATATTAAATAGTGTTATAAAATAGAGAAAAGAGAAGAGAGAATAAAAGCCAATAGACTTTTCTGTGTATTATAATGAGAACCAAAACCCTATATTTATAGGGCAGCAATAGGAATACATATGGTAATAATATCTAGGGCTGCAGGGTTACAAGTGTCATTCATATTAAACCCTAATTTACTTTCCTTTTACAACACTCCCCCTTGAATGACACATTATAAAATATTTGCCTCGTTAAAACCTTGTTTGATAAAAACCCAATGGGACAAAAAGAACAAACAAAGGGAAAAGAGTACAGTTATTTTGGAGTATCAAATGGGATAAAACCTAAGCGAAGGAAAAAAAGTACAGCTACTCCCCCTGATGTTGATCACTGAAAATCTTTGAGTCGACGCATTCCAATTTCGTGAACCAATTTCTTGAATGTAGATGTTGGCAGCGCTTTTGTAAATAAATCGGCCACATTATCACTTGAACGAATTTGTTGAATATTGATGTCGCCATTTTTTTGAAGCGTGTATGAAAGAATTTTGGAAAAATATGTTTCGTCCGGTCACCTTTGATATAGCCTCATTTGAGTTGTGTAATACAAGCAGCATTATCTTCATACAAAATTGTTGGACTATCTTTTGTTGAAACTAATCCGCATGACTCTTGGATATGATGGGTCATGTTTCTCAACCATACACATTCTCGGCTTGCTTCATGGATTGCAATGATTTCAGAATGATTTGAAAATGTTGCTATCAATGATTGCTTTACAGATCTCCATGATATAGTTGTTCCTCCACGTGTAAACACATATCCTATTTGTGATTTAGCTTTATGTGGGTCAGAGAGATAACCTGCATCTGCATATCCCACTAAAGCTGATCCCGACTTTTGAGAATAAAATAATCCTAAATCAACAGTACCCTTTAGGTAACGAAAAATATGTTTAACACTATTCCAATGTCTTTGTGTTGGTGTAGAGCTATATCTTGCAATGAGATTTACAGAAAAAGCTATGTCGGGTCGAGTACAATTTGCAAGATAAGTTAATGCTCCAATTGCACTAAGATATGGTACTTCAGGATCAAGAATCTTTTCTCCATCTTCGGGTGGACAAAAAGGATCATTTTTTACATTAAGTGATCGAACAACCATAGGTGATGCCAATGGATGTACATTGTCCATATAAAATCGTTTTAAGACTTTTTCTGTATATGTAGATTGATGAACAAATAATCCTTCTGAGAAATGTTCAATTTGCAATCCGAGACAGAATTTTGTTTTTCCCAAATCTTTCATCTCAAATTCATTTTTCAAATAATCTGCAGTTTTGTTGAGCTCTTCAAAAGTTCCAATTAAATTTAAGTCATCAACATAAATCGCCACAATTGCAAATCCAATATTCATTTTCTTTATAAAAACAAATGGGCAGACATCATCATTTTTATAGCCTTCCTTCAACAAATATTCGCTAAGGCGATTATACCACATACGTCCAGATTGTTTTAATCCATATAATGATCTTTGCAGTTTAATTGAGAACATGGTTCTTGGGCATGTATCATTTGTTTCATTCACTTTGAGTCCTTCAGGGACTTTCATATATATATCACTATCAAGTGAACCATATAAATAGGCAGTCACTACATCCATAAGGTGCATATCGAGCTTTTGTGATACAGTCAAACTAATTAAGAATCTAAAAGTGATGGTGTCCATTACGGGAGAATATGTTTCCTCATAATCAATTCCTGGTCTTTGTGAGAAACCTTGAGCTACAAGTCGGGCTTTGTATCTTGTAATTTCATTGTTTTCATTTCTTTTTCGTACAAAAACTCATTTGTATCCAACAGGGATTACATTTTCAGGTGTTCGAACTACAGGTCCAAACACTTTCCGTTTCTCTAAGGAATTCAATTCCGCCGTATGACTTCTTTCCACTTTGGCCAATCATTTCTATTTTGACAATTTTTAACAGACAGTGGTTCAGAATCATCATTTTGCATAATATCAAGGGCCACGTTAAAGGTGAAAAATATTGTCTATAACAACATTATTTCGCTCCCATAATTTATGAGATAACATATAATTTATTGAAATCTCATTATTTTCGGACACTTGTGAATCTTCAGGAACCATATTTTCAATATTTGATTGATCGATTTTCTCCAATGTTACTTCTTCTGAAATTTTTGGTTGGTTTTTCTCTTGTACTTTCCTTTTTCGAGGTACAGAGTCTTTTGAACCAACTGGTCGACCACGCTTATGGCGTATTTGAGATTCATTTGCTACAGCAAATTGTCCTGTAGGGACATCAATTTTTGCTGGAATATTTTCTGTTGGTATATATGATTTTGTCACTTTTCTCGTGTCAACAAATGCATCCGGTAATTGATTTGCAACATTTTGCAAATGAATGATTTTTTCAACCTCTTGCTCATATTGATTGCACGATTGTTGCGAGAATCAAAATGAGACAAAGTTATTTCATTCCAAGAAATTTTACCTTATTTATCAGGATATAGTTTTTCCCCTCCCAAAGTTGGAAAGATCATTTCATCAAAATGACAATCTGCAAAACGTGCAGTAAATAAATCACATGTTAAAGGTTCAAGATACCTAATAATGGATGGTGAATCAAAACCCACATAAATCCCAAGTCTTCGTTGGGGACCCATTTTAGTCCGTTGTGGGGGTGAAATAGGGACTTGAACAGCACAACCAAAAACTCGCAGGTGAGAAATATTAGGTTCATGACCAAATGCTAGTTGCAAAGGTGAATATTGATAATATGCAGTTGGTCTGATACGAACCAATGACGCAGCATGCAATATGGCATGACCCCAAACAGAACCTGGGAGTTTTGTTTTCATAAGTAACGGTCTAGCAATAAGTTGTAGACGTTTAATAAATGATCCCGCCAAATCATTTTGTGTATGGACATGCGCAACCGAATGTTCAACAACAATCCCAATTGACATGCAATAATCATCGAATGCTTGTGATCTAAATTCACCGGCATTGTCAAGACGAATAGTCTTGATTGAGTAATCGAAAAATTGCGCACGTAATTTTATGATTTGAGCAAGTAGTCTAGCAAAAGCTACATTCATAGTAGAAAGTAGACAAACATGTGACCATCTAGTAGAAGAGTCAATTAATACCATAAAATAACGAAATGGTCCACATGGTGGGTGTATTGGCCCACATATATCTCTTTGAATCCTTTCCAAGAAAGTTGAGGATTCAATATTGACCTTTGTAGTTGAAGGTCTAATGACTAACTTGCCTTGCGAACAAGCCACACATGGATAATCATTAGGTAAAAGAATCTTCTGGTTCTTTAGAGGATGTCCATGTGAGTTATTTATTATTCGACGCATCATTATAGCTCCTGGATGTCCAAGTCGATCATGCCAAAGTATAAAATTCTTTGGATCAACGAACTTCTGGTTCGTGATAATATTTGACTCAACCATTTTTATAAATGTATAATACATGCCAGATGGGAGTGCATAAAATTTTTCTTTTATCTGCTTCTGGCTAGATACAAAAAAAGTTATGCAAAGATATTCAACATTATTTTCTTGCATCGTCTCAATGTGATATCCATTGCAACGGATATATTTAAAACTAAGCAAATTTCTTCTAGATTTGCTTGAATAAAGTGTATCGTCAATATATAATTTTGTATTATTTGGTAAAATAATATAAGCTCTTCCGGAGCCTTCAACAATATTCGATGCACCTGATATCGTATTAACATTATTTTTTGCTAATGTTAAGTCCAAAAAATATTTTTTGTCTTGAAGAATGGTATGTGTAGTTGCACTATTAATCAAACAAGTATCTTGACAATCCATCGTGAAGGTGATGATGAAGGAATATGAGTGCTTTTGCACGATCCTGCAGGGATTTTTTGTTTCATTCTTTTATTGTTTCTCCCAAACCTTTTGAGACCAAATGGATATCAGCATCGAGTACCCATGACAAATAGTTTTTGCCAGATATGTCAAGTGCAGCAAACTCAAGTTTTGTAATGTTTTCCATTTGATTAACTACACAATAAAGTAAAAGAAAATACAATTAATTTCGAAAAATATGATTAAACATCAATATCAATATGACATAAGTTACGTGTTTTCCTTCATGGATAAATACTAATTCAAAATAGTATGTTCTTCGAAACATATGCTATTTCAAGAGCACGTTGTATTTTAATATTGCTTATTCAAGAGCAATATGTCAATATTTTTCTGGAATATTGAAAAATATAATTTATGCTCTTTAAGAGCAAGTAATATTCTTCAAGAATATTAATTATAATGTTGTGCTACTTCAGGAGCAACAACATAATAAATTATTAATTTAAAATTATTAATCATGTTAAAGACATAAAGAGCATTTAATAATCACCATAAACGTATATATTTTACGAACGTAAAAAGAGAAATTAAAGTAACGAATACGTGATTCGGATTGAAAAAGTAGATATATTAACGTGAATGTAACTTTCCCCGTTAACTTGAATTTACTTGATTTCAATATTGATTAATGAAGATAATTTTGCATACAGACAATTGAATAAAGACTAGCATTCCACAATTATAAAATAATTTCATTCAAGCCTGATTCATAAACTCCAAACTCACATAATTAAAACCTATAAATTCTATGAGAGCATGTACTTAAAAGGAACAAAATTGCATGAATTAGAGCAAAGAGACAATTCCGTGTAAAGTCACAATTGATTGCAGCAGAATGTCAAATTCCGTGTAAATTCCAGTAGATTCAAATTGATATATTTAAATAAAACAATTCACATGTCTTCAAATTTCGTGTAAATTGCAGTAGAATTCACATATACCTTTGCTAGACTTGGAAGGATTGAGCTTTTGGTATTCGGCTTTTTCTTTCTTGCTTTGGAATGTTGCTCTTCGTATTGTGGTGTCTGTTCAATCTATTGGTAATTTGAATTGATGTCGTGCTTCACAAAACTTTGAAAAATTAAGCTTTCGTGCTGATAACGTGTTATAAAATAGAGAAAAGAGAAGAGAGAATAAAAGCCAATAGACTTTTCTGTGTATTATAATGAGAACCAAAGCCCTATATTTATAGGGCAGCAATAGGGATACATATGGTAATAATATCTAGGGCTGCATGGTTACAAGTGTCATTCATATTAAACCCTAATTTACTTTCCTTTTACAACAAATATATATTTATAGAATTAAATATTTACGAAGCCGATTAAAAATTTTATAATTAAATAAGTAATTTTAATTTGATAATTAATAATATAATTAAATAAATAATTGTAACCGTTAAATATTATTTTTTAACAAATTAGTTACTTCTTATATTTTCCTTTAATTTTTTTTGATAATTTAATAAATCAAATATAAAATAAAAGTTATATAATTAAATCTTTTACACATTTCATTACGATTTATATATTTAATAAATAATTGAATATGAAATAAATTTCTTTTTATAATTTTATGCTTTACGTAATTTAATCAATCGAATATCAAATAGATATTTGTAGAATTAAAAAATTTATATGGTTAAATAATTAATTTTAA
Organism: Fraxinus excelsior; assembly: GCA_019097785.1. Lineage (NCBI taxonomy): Eukaryota > Viridiplantae > Streptophyta > Magnoliopsida > Lamiales > Oleaceae > Fraxinus > Fraxinus excelsior. The sequence goes on from JAGHKM010000130.1 coordinate 10,084, forward strand.
TTTTAATTTGATAATATAATAAAATTTATATTTATAATTATAATTATAATTTTAATATGATAATTAATAGTATAACGAAATAAATAATTGTAATTGTTATATAATATTTTTTTTTAAAAAAATTAGGAACTTCTTATTTTTTTCGTTTAAATGTTTTTCATAAATGAAAAAATAAAATATTAAATAAATATTTTACATAATATAATAAATTGAATATTAAATAAAAATTTAATATACTTTTATATTTAACGTAATTTAATAACTCGAATATTAAATAGATATTTATAGAATTAAATATTTTACGAAGCCGATTAAAAATTTTATAATTAAATAAGTAATTTTAATTTGATAATTAATAATATAATTAAATAAATAATTGTAACCGTTAAATATTATTTTTTAACAAATTAGTTACTTCTTATATTTTCCTTTAATTTTTTTTGATAATTTAATAAATCACATATAAAATAAAAGTTATATAATTAGGGTCCGTTTGATTGCACCATGGAAAATAGGGTGGAAAGAAAACGAATTTCAGGGAAAATATTTGCCTAGAACTTGTTTTACGGGGAATTGTAATTAAATGTGTTTGATTGGTATAATTTTTCATGGAAAATGTTGAAAGTTTGAAATCCGTTTGACTTCCTTTTTTATGGAAATTGTCCATTAAAGTGATAATATTTTCTACTATTGGGTTAAGAATTTGTTCCAATTACCAAAAAGTAAAAAAAAAAAATTTAAACAATTAGAAAAAATTACCATATTCGTTTGACTTTGTTTTGCATAGAAATTGTCAACAAAAATGAAAATCTTTTTTACAATGGTTGATAGAATTGGTTGTCATTACTAAAAAAAAAAGTTGGAAAAATATAATAAATTGAATATTAAATAAAAATTTAATATACTTTTATATTTAACGTAATTTAATAACTCGAATATTAAATAGATATTTATAGAATTAAATATTTTACGATGCCAATTAAAATTTTTATAGTTAAATAAGTAATTTTAATTTGATAATTAATAATATAATTAAATAAATAATTGTAACCGTTAAATATTATATTGTAACAAATTAGCTATTTCTTATTTTTTCCTTTAATTTTTTTGATAATTTAATAAATCAAATATAAAATAAAAGTTATATAATTAAATCTTTTACACATTTCATTACGATTTATATATTTAATAAATAATTGAATATTAAATAAAAATTTATATAATTTTATGTTTTACGTAATTTAATCAATCGAATATCAAATAGATATTTGTAGAATTAAAAAATTTATATGGTTAAATAATTAATTTTAATTTTAATTTGATAATATAATAAAATTTATATTTATAATTATAATTGTAATTTTAATATGATAATTAATAGTATAACGAAATAAATAAGTAATTGTTATGCGATTATACTGTATTTCATTATCTTATGTTCGAAGTGCTGATAGTTAAATTTTTTTTTTAAAAATTTTGCAGTATGGAGTATCACTTGGACTTGACGTTGAGACAGATTCTGGGCAAGGCTACCTGGAACGGTAACTTTGGCAGTTACACTGCCGTGTTGGAGCTGCTTGATGAGCATCATGCAGATATGTTTCGACGTTCATTTCTTTGGCCCCTGTACGAGTTGAGAGATGTACAGTTCTCCGGGCAGATCCTCGATGCACTACTGTGTCGGTTGCTTAGTCCAGTCGACGGCGATGCCCTCCACTTCGACCTTGGGGGCAAGGTTGCGAGTTTTTCCATGTTTGATTTTGCTCTCATCACAGGACTGGAGATTACGGGTGATGATGCAGCTCGTACTGATACTCAGAGAGGCAGATTGCACGACACTTACTTTGAGGGACATGGGACGGTGTTGCGTCGGCTCTGATGGACGCGATCACGAGGTGTGACGATATGTTGGATAGACTGAAGCTCGGCCTGGTCTACATCCTTGAGAGCGTGTTGCGATGTCACCATCGGAGGACTGGGATTGACCTATTCCATCTGCAGATCGTTGACGATCTTGATGTGTTCAACACATATCTGTGGGGCCGGAGATGTTTTGAGGACACGGTGCACGTATTCACCAGATCACACTCGAGGCCGAAGGGGACCATGCGTAAATACGATACATACGGATTACCCCTTGCCGTGCAGGTAAATGTTTGACATACTTTATTATAATATTGTTTACAATAAATATGAATATAATAATTGTATGTGTTGCAGATCTGGGCGTATGAGACGGTCCCCCTCCTAGGTACCCAGTTTGCGAAGCGAGGGGAGACACGCTGCCCTCGGATGCATCATTGGCGAGCATCCCGAGCAGAGGGATGTCCGACTAGCAAAAAGCTATCAGCTCTCCTCGACGACCCTCAGGTTAGATAATACATTTGCAATTTATGTTGTGTGTAGCTCCAAAATATGATGATGTGATCATTAACAAATGTTGTTATGCCATATTCGAATCATAACGCAGTTGATGCCGTCGATGGAGGAGGAGGGTCGTGGATATGTGCGTGAATTGGCCACTCCGCACGATGAAGCCGCTCGAGATGAGGTACGTGAATTGAATATAATCGATTTGCATGTGTTAATCGAATTTTCATTAAATACAATAATTTTTTATGTTCCAATCCGTGTAGGGGGCGGTCCAACTGCTTCACCGCCGCCGGTGCCGAGGGCTTCACCGTCGTCGCCACCGCAGAGGGCATCACCGTCCCCGGTGCCGAGGACTTCATTGCCGCCACCACTGAGCGCTTCACCTCCGAGGGTTTCACCGCAAGGGGCCTCATACCCCTCATGGGCATCACCGCCGCCGAGGGCATCACCGCCGCCGTGGTCATCATCACCGTCGAGGGCATCACTGATGTCGTGGGCATCACCGCCGCCGATCATATCACCGCTCCACCGTCTACTGATCTGTACGATCGCCTGACAATATTTACAGCGGGTTAGATGGACGAGATGCGCCGAGAGCTTCAGCATGAGATTGCAGCCCTCCGTGGCGATATAATAGGCATGAGACGGGATAAAGGACGTGGTGATGGAGGGGTGATGGAGGGGGTCATTTTTGGGCGGATGATGCTACGTTGGCTTCGTTTTTTATGTCCCCAGAGGAGGGTAGGAGAGAGGCAGTTCCCCCGGAGGAGGGTAGGACAGAGGCAGTTGCCCCAGAGGAGGTTGTGGTGGTGGGGATAACAGAGGCAGAGGGTAGGACGGAGGAGTTGGTGGTGGTGGGGAGCCGGGAGGATGTTATTCCCGAGGTGGAGGGCGAGCGTACACCTGACGTAGCGGCGGGAAAAAGGCATGCCGCTGACGCCCCGGAGCAGGTGGTCGGCAAGAGGGTCAGGTTGCCTTCGCAGTACGTCGTTTCTCCCTTTACGGCTGAGGCGAAGAGGAGGACGTTCGTTGACGGGACGTACCCCAATCTGTTTTGGGAGGTAGACGCAGCGAAATGGAAAGTGTTCGAGGCAGAGTTGAGGATAATTAAGCCCCGGTAAGTATTATAGAATTTAAATAAAGTACGTTACGCTAATTCATCTATATCTTTTTCAACATTTTTTCAATTTTTATTTTCAGACAAAGCCGCCAAGTTGGGTCGAAGACGATATTAGATGCATATAAGTGGTTTCGCGAGATCACCACTTCAGGGACGTGGCTCGCCGACGATGTAAGTGAAATATTCATTTTGTTGTTTATTATGTATACATTATTTTTTTGTTTTATGAAATGAAATAACTCGCTAAGTTTTTTATTGGTGTTTCCTGATGTAGCACATCGACCTGGCCATGGAGTTACTACGAGATCGAGCTCGACGATATCCGCAATCATTTGATATGCCCGGCCGACTCATACTGAGCACTGAGTTTTTGGGTGCTGTTACCATTGAGCATGAGTCGTTGCTATGTATGGGTAGTAAGTACGTGCTGCCTGAATATATGGCCGAATGGGTCGTAGGGATATTGCCGAGGCTCGGGGGAAAGGCATGGGATGCTTGTACACATATATATGTTCCAGCGATCTTGAATCATCATACCATTGCCGTGGAGATTGTTTTTGCTGACTCCACGATGTATGTGTACGACTCCGATCCTTCATGTCTGACACAGGGCCAGCTCGAGCAGCAGTTGGAGCCGCTTGCTGTGATCGTACCGTTGATGGCCGCCCGAGCAGGTGTTATTGTTAATGACAGGCTAGCCATCGTGCGGGACCAGACGACGGCGAGACAGTCGAAATCGTAAGTATTTATATTTTGTTTTGTACTTTCAAACTTAGTTTTTTATCTAACACGTTTTCGCACTAACATTATTCTTCAATTGTAGGGGTGATTGCGGCATTTTTGCAATAAAGTACATCGAGTTTTTGAGTATAGGACATAAGGTCGATGGAATCAACCAAGCATGGATACAAATTTGGAGGAATAAATTAGCGTGCGATTTATACGAATTCGAGTGTGATCCGTAAACGTTATACATTTAATTGTTGATTCATTTATTTAATACTTGTAAATATTGTAAAAATATAGTACGTTGAATTGAATTGAGTAACTCGTTTATGTATGTGTGAAATAACTGTACTTTTGTATACTTAATTATATAATTAAATATTGTGCACTTAACTGTTACTATTGTACACTTAATCAAATTAGCAAATTAAACTTATATAATTAAATATTGTTCATTTAACAACAATACCATTACATACTTGACTAATTGTTATCTAGGGGAATTTGACTCGTACAATTTTGACGAGTATGACCGACTGCTCTACATCTGCCGCACCGACGCGGTTGAGAAAACTCTCCAGTAGATGGTATTCTAGAAGTTCGTGGACGTCCGGGCCACGCGGTTCAGTTACCGGTGGCGACAAACTATTAAGTGGGAAAATATGGTCAGGAACTTCCCAATCAGATTCGTTCGGTAAGGGAAATATAGTCTCAGCATATGCAGTTCTCCAATACTCAGCCGTGTAATACTGAGAGCATAATGTTCTCGCTGCAAAGCCTCTGTTCATAGATACCGCGACTGCATGCTCACATGGAAAACTCTCCAACTGAAATCGAGCACAAGTGCATGTGTGTTCATTCAGGTCCACAATGTATACCAGCTGACGTGCATCTTGTACAGAGAAGCGCGACTCATCCAGTGGTTCCACATTCAACCTCCTCGCAACCTGTGCGGCCTTGAACAATTTTTCCTCTTGAGCCGGGGCTAGCCAAGTCGAGCAGTTCTGCGATTCAACACGTCGGTCGTGAAACCACTGCTGCAGTTTCGTACGAATGTTCTCAATCAATGCGAGAATTGGCAACTCTCGATCCTTCTTAAACAGTGAATTCATAGACTCCACGTTATTTGACGTCATCAAGTTGTACCGACGTGTTGGAAAATGTGATCGCGCCCAATGTTCTATCCCCATCTTTGTAAGATAATCCCATGCCGATATCGACTTATTTCCTATCTCGACCAACCACTTATTACATTCCTCGACACTGTAAGCTTCGGCCGCCCTCCTGAACAATGAAACGATGCCTTGGCCCCGGTATCTAGTCTTCAGATTACCTTGTATATGGTACATGCAGTACCCATGATGTGCCGCGGGGAAAACTTCAGCGATAGCATTTATTAGAGACTGACCCCGATTAGAGACGAAGGCAAGATGAGGGACTTCCCCGATCACTTCCCTGAGCTTCGTAAAGAACCAACTCATTGACCGATCATTCTCGATGTCGACTATGCCGAATGCAAGTGGGTAAATCTGGATGTTAGGATCTTAACATGTAGCAATAATCAACGTACCCCTGTATTTCGATTTTAGAGTTGTACCATCGACTAAAATTACCGGTCGCATCGCATTTGTAAATCCTCTAATGCATTGTCCAAGAGCCATGAATAAATACTTAAAACAATTCTCGCCCTCCGTCTCAATGAAAAAAGTGGAACCGTGATTAGTTGTCCCCAAATTATGGCAGTATCTGGCCAATTTAGCATAACTCTCCTCGGCCGAGCCCATTAAATCCTCCAACGCACATTCTTTGGCCTTCAAGGCCTTCTGGTAGCTCATGACCACTCCGTACTCTCGTCGAACGTCGTTAATGATGTCTGAAGGTCTATAGATCGTCCGTGGGTTCTGATACTTGTGCATTATCTGTCGTCCAATAAACCATGATCGAGCTTGTCTGTGATCGTTTTGACGAATCCCCAATTCACAAGTATGTTCCCGTATATACTTGCGAACTACAAAATTCTCATTCGTATCCATCTTAGTCCCTCGCAACCGCCAACGGCAACTGTCGTCAACGCAAACAAGTGTCAACAATGATTTGTTTGATTTCTTTACCTTGAACTCAAAATTGAATTTCAATGCCAGGAGGTGCACAGCTTCCTGTAAAGCTTTCTTCGTTTCAAACAGTTGCTCAACATACAAATCTTCTTCATCGGGAACCACACGTGAAGAATTAGATGAAGGTCCGCTCGTTCCGGCCCCTGAGCTCCCACCCCGCTCATGTCTCTGACGGGATAAAGCAATTAAATCCTCATTTGTAAATTCATTTACATTTTCGCTGTCTTGAACTACCGATTGAATTTTGTGCGTCTTAGTGATGTCATGATGATGAACAATTGTCTAGGGAATATTAGTGTCATCCTCGCGAGCTATCTCCACTGTATCCCAAAAATTATTTGCATTGTCATCAGCTCCATCCGAATGTTCATTTCTACCTTCTAAGTCGTCCTTCATCACTAAAGTCACGCAAAGTGGTGTCATTTGCGTTTTGTTCAAATCATACAGATAACTCACGTCAATATCAGATGTAACCTTTGCAGGTGGAATTGAAAATGACAAATGCTCTTGGAATTGATATCTCAGTACCATATTGTATAGAGATAAATCGACGTTCAGTTTGTTCTGTATATCATGGTACAGTTCGTCGTACGATGTAGTCTCTGTTATATGTGTTGGCATATTACGTTGTTCGTCACTTGTCCATTTCCATGTCCATCGATTATTTTCATCCAACTCAAAATCACCAAAATAACAAACCGGGAGTATAATCCTCATATCTGTGTGGCATGACAAAATCGAATTTGTAAATATTTCAAATAGAAACTTATTAAAAAATAAAACAGTACCTAACAGTCTAAACATCCAACATTTTGGCAACAGACAGCCAATAATTGCCTATTAACAGCCTAAAATATTGCCTGTTACCAGCCTAAAATATTGGCTGTTAACAACCAATATTTTAGGCCGTTAACAGCCTAAAAATGGGCTGGGCTGTTAACAGCCTAAAAATGGGCTATTAACAGCCAATTTCATAAAGGCGGTTAACAACCGTTTTTTGGCTGTTTTGTTAGTCGATTTTTAGGCTGTTAACATCCATTTTTTTTGGACCTTTTCGTTGTTTTTCGTAACAGCCGTTAAGGCAAACCAATCGAAAAGTTATGCAGATGAATTCTTTTCCCATTATGCTTAAAATAAATTATATACATCTGCTAAAAAAATTTATCTGCCAACTCCTATGTCGAATCTTAATTTATCAAGTAAAAACATACACATATTTAGCGAAAACGAAATTAAACATATGTAAATGTACTTACTGATTTGAAGTAATTGATCGAGAATTTTTTCTTCTTCAGCTATCGATATTTTTGAGATTTTCAGAGTGTAGAAGATGAGAGAATTTTTATCTGTATTTGAGCTGATTTTGTAATGTTATGTAGGGAGTGTTTGATTTTTATTTGTTAACTAAAAGGACAGTGTTGTCTTTTTAACAAAATCATATTTTGTAATTATATTATTCACTTAAGGGTATTTTTGTCTTTTAAATACCATTAGGCCATTTTGAAGTTATTCACTTGTGAAAAAGTCAAAAAAGAATTATGGCCTTTTGATCAAGCCATTTTTAAAGTTACCCCGTTCCGTTTCTTTGTCCGTAGACTGTGTTTGGCAGACGTGTTTTACTTAAGCTTCGGTTAACTTTTACTTTTTCTTTCAAAGTCTCCTTAGGAATAAGGATGATCAAAAAATCCGTTCAATCCGATATCCGTGAGGCCCCTCCCCGAATGGGGCGGGAATTACCCGCCTAATTGGGTAAACGGGACGGGACGGGGATGAGGCGACGATCATTACCTCGAAGTGGGTACGGGGCGGCTATGAGAAATATAATCATCGCCCCTACTACCCACCTCGTTTAAAGTTAAAATTTAAATTTTTTATCGAACAAAAATAAAAAAATTTATTATAATTTTTAAAGAGAACATAAGTTATTTTTAACAAATTAGTAAAAAAATAATGATATTTATTAACTAAAGACATAAAAAAAATAACAGCAAAAAATAAAATAAATAAAACATAAAAAACAATGAGGCTATAAATGGGCAGTGGACTTACCTCGCTCTGCCCCGAACCCACCCCGTCCCGCTTTAACTGAGTATGGTAATAGGGTAAAATAACAAAAATACCTAACGTGATGAGGGTGGAAATAGACGATCCGTCCCATACTCGCCCCGTTGTCATCCCTATTTAGGAATTTCTGAAGGTTTTAAGTATAAGTTTTGAAGGTTTACGAGGAATATTGCTTTGGTTGATTTTTAAAATACTTCAATTAATATTTGGAATTTTATTGTCTAGTGATTCAAAAAGTCTTTTAAAAGAATAAAATTATATATACGTTTCTTAGTGAAACATTTAATTTGTAATTTTTTGTATGATATTTTATACGCATAAGTGATATTTTATTTATAAGTAAAATTTAACTCAAAAGTGATATTTTATTTATAATTAATTTTAAGTTGTAAGTAATATTTTAGATATAAGTAAATTTATAGTTATAAGCTAATTTTGTGCTTGTAAATAATATTTTATACATAAGAGAATTTTTTACTTATAAGTAAATTTTTATTTTATCAGTAGTATTTTTTATTTTATAAGCAATTTTTTGCACAAAATTATTTTACTTGTAAGTAAGAAAATCTTACTTATAAAAAATGTTTTAGTTATAAAGTAATTTTTCTCATAAAATAAATTTTTAATTTTTCTATTTTTTATTTAGTTTTGAACCAAATATGTGAATTGGAAATAATTGTTTTATAGATCTTAAAACTGAAAGAAAAATTCAGAAAGACAAAAAATTACCAATTTAGGGTTGAGAAATACTCTCCAAATTAAACCTTTCAAAATCACTTATTCAAAAAACTAACAAATTCTAATTTTTTCAACTTCTCATAGACGAACTAAAAAAGGGTCAAAACCGGTGAGAAAAATTTGCAAGTTGACATTTGAGAAAAGCTAAAGAAATTAAGGCCTTGTTTGATGTTGAAAATTTATACAACTGATTATGTTTTTTTATTTTTTATTTATTTTAAGAATGTGTGATTAGAAAGTAAAGAAAAATTATGGATACACGTGTAAAAGTATTTTATTGATAAAATTTGACTGAAAACGAGTTTTATGAAAAAATAATTTCAAAAAAAGATATAAAAGGGTAAATAGCACAAAACTTCCTTCCGTCCATTTCCTTCAAAATCAACTGTTAATTGAACGCCCGGAGTCCCTTTTTTCAAAATGGAAAGGTATTTTTGTCTTAATACATTTTCTTATCTTCCACATCTTCTTCCTCAGTATTTTTGTGCAATCAAAGATTTAATTAATGGTAAAAATGCTAAAAAAATGGAAGGTAGATACATTTTGCATAATATCAACGAAAGGTAGGAACATTTTGTATTGTTTACCCAATCTAAAACAAGGGCTAGAAATAAAATAAATAGAAATAAATATATTTCATTTTCAATTCTCAATCCGAACTTAAATGTGAGCAGTTAAAAAAAAAAAAAAAAAAAGAGTTGAGCCGCATTTTCTTCAAGTGTGCCGACCCCAAAGTGAGCATGGATCAACTTGTTGGTGGATTGAATTGAGACAAACGACTCAATCCACTTAACATCACTAAAGCGTGGCCATACAATGACCTAGGACCGTAAGCAAAAATCGTCAAATCGAAAAATCGAACTGAAATCGCAATTTAGAAACCGTTGGTTTGGTGCCACGTAGACCCGTCAACAAAATGGTTTTGAACAAAATCAAACCAGTCAAAAACGATTTGGTTTAGGTTTGAGAATTTTAATTGCGGTTTAAAATCAAACCGGACCGGTGAAAAAATATATAAAAATAAAAAAAAAATGAAAAAAATGAATTTTTTTGAAAATTCATCCAAATATGTAAAATTTAATAGTTTTGTCATTTGTGTGTATTTTTGTCAATTTATAATTTTCTATTACATATACATTATTATTATCAAATAATCCTAATTTATATCTAACAATCTCAAGACTAACCTAATTTATCAAAAACATTTTTTCTCTTCAGAATTCAAATTTCTACAGTTGTTTCTGAATCTGCATTCTCAACTGGAGGTCAGATACTTGATTCCTTTAGGAGTTTATTAGGTGCAAGGATGGTTGAGACTTGTATATGCGGAAAGAATTGGTTGCAAATTAAGAATGATGATTCAATGAAAGTTGTGACGAGTGGTTTATATTTTCTATTACCATATTTTTAAAGATTATCTTATCTATCTAGTATCCAATACTATGATGATGTAACAAATGCATTTGTTTGACAATGGAAACTATAAATCATGTGTGACAATAATTGATGTTTGAGTATATGTGAGAAACTGAATTTGTAACAATATACAACGGTAAGCTTGTGTAATTGTTATATTTAGATATTATAAATAATTAATTTATTATTATGGTTGATTATTCTTTTTGTCTACTAATTAGTTTTGTTTTTCAGATATGATGATCACGAGATCTTGTTGAACATCATTATATTTTTTAGGCTTTATATTTAGTTTAGTAGACTTGTATTGTAACGTTATCGTAAAGTCTTAGCCTAAAATGACAAACAAAAAACTATATTTTAGTTTATTATGATTTCACTTTGATTTAGTTGGTATATAAATTTGTAGAAGATATATTTAGTTTGTTTTAGATTTATTGCTAGTAAGATATGAATATATATTGAATTCAATGAATTAATGTCATAAAAGTATACAGACAAAAAAATATATAGCGAAATCGGCAGTTTAAAATCGGACCAAACCGTTAGGTTTAGGTTTGAGTTTTTTTCAAATCGTTCAAAATGATTTGGTTTAGGTTTGAGTTTTTCTCAAATTGGTTTAAACGGTTTGGTTTGAAAATTTGTCAAAAATAGATAAAATCGGACGGCTTACACCCCTACAATGACCTTTAGAAACCTTGTTGAATTCCCTTTTGATATTTCAATTAGTCTTGGATTTATTCATAACTAATTGCCAAAGTAATGCATTCGAAATAATAAAATTAAATTAATTAATTTTGACTTCATTCGTGTGAGGAGAACTATAAACGCTCTGTCTTAAAATTTTACTGAATAAAAGTGTGTTGTGTTTCATAACTTTCTATATAACTAATAATACAATATTATATGACAATGTAATTTGACGATGTACATAGATCTTAAAATCTTCTCTACCGTTCCATATTTTTAGCTTATTTAGTCCATTTTTCACTCCAAATCTTAAAAATAATTTTCAATTTCACATTTTCTAAATTTATCAAAATCTACTAAGGGTTCATTTGACATGATTTTTGAAAAGCAAAATGAGATTTTGAGATTCAAAAGCTACTTTTGAACTCTTTTGAATAATTTGGTTTAATGTGACTTTCTCTGAGAGTACTTGCGAAATAGAAAGTTCTTTTAAAAATTATTTCTCAAACAAAAATAATGGCAACTTCTCTCAAAAACTTATACTACAGGAAGCAAAAGTAAAAAACAAAAGTCATGTCAAACGAGCCTTAAAAATCTAATTTTAATCTAAACCAAACACTGACTTGATACTATGAACTACTGACTAAATAAGCATATCCTTATATACAAATAGCATTATTCATGATCGAGAAGGTATCACATTCTCCGTCGTAAGTCCCCTGCCTGGTTACTACTTGTCAAGATGCCAATTCCTATTTAACATAACATTCAAACGAAACAAAGATAGAAACAAAACATGTGAAGTAATGTCAAAAAACACGATCATTTTAATAATATGTCCTAATCAATCTCTTGAAATACGAATAACGAATCAATGGAAATCAAATTCAAGATAAAATAAACATAAATGAGGGAAGATGGAAACAATTGTTGGAATTAATTGATTAATTGAGTTTCATTAAATGTTGTATTTAATGAGTGGGCCATTACAATTAATTTGGGTGAATTGGAAAAGTCTCCAATATAGGCCCATAAGTTGATAAACCCATTTTAAGTGTCTTATATATGGTAAGGAATCTCACATCGAAAGTTTACAAGAAAAAATACTTGTTTATATAGTGGGATGTGTGTATAAGTTATAATTTAATAAGTGACCTACAACTTGGCTACCTTTGGCTAGCCAAAGGCTAGCAAACTAGCCACCACTAGAGTGGTGCTTCGCACCACTCGCGCCGCGCCGCATCTCAGTCCCGGTCCCGGACCCGACCCGCGCACGTCGCAAAGTACGCATTGGGCGCTTTAGAGGCGCACTTTGCACGTACGCATCGTCGCGAGGAGTTGGGGAGCCTTATAGTTTTCAGAAATGGATTCATGGTTCGATGACATGGCGACAGGAGGCTCATTGAGTTGGCATCCTAGGTGGCACACACGTAGCAGGTTGCGTCACTTCGTCCCACGTGGCAGATGGTACAGTTGGACGTACGCATGACATCTGCATGGCTGGTGACTGTTCGAAATTGGTGAATAGGCATGATGAATGGACACTACATTTCATGGTTTAATCTGGTCCGTCAGATTATGAAAGAGTGCGATCCAATGGCTAAAACAGATCAGACCAAGTGGTGGCACCAATTCATGAAATGTCACACACCCATTCAATGAGACACTTCAATCTCTATATATAGAGGCCTCCAAATTCGTTTTGGAGACACCAAATAAAATACAATTCCATTGATTTCTAAATTCTCTCTTCTCCATATTCTGTTTCCAAATCTCTCTAAATATTCGTCGTTATTCCGTTCGAGTACGTTCATTCTTTGGTTCGACCGACAAGGTTGGTAGTGTGCAGTATCGACTTTGGAAGAAGCGTTGTATCTTGGGAGACAGACGTCCATAATCCCGTTTGCACTTTGTTGGGGGGCGAAATCTGTCTTAAGGAGATTTGCTTTGGCATACCTCGCTTCATCTTCTGTTTTTATTTTCTGTTATTTTATTTGTTCTTTCGATTGCGTTAGTCGAATTTCCGACAACAACAATAGCCAAAATCACACAAGAATACCATTCCCCATCGATGCATGAATAAATAGGAAAGGAGGAAGACAAAAAAGATGATTAGTCAAATACGGAGATATAACTGAGGAAGACATACTTGCATGGAACATGATAATCTTTGCTAAAAATTTTCACTACTTCTAATCTGAAATAAGAAAACATTCTGAGAATGGAAGTAAAAGTAGCAGAATGCAGTTCCCTTGCCATGGATGCAACTGTTCATGTCCATGCGCAAGTGCAGCAGAAACTTCATTTGTAGTCACGTTTTTCCTTGTCAAACATCATCAATTAAAAGTTAAAAAAATCAGTTCATATCTTGATCAAGAAGATGCTTATGTTCAAGTGCTATATATTTCCCCGGTCAAACTCCAACCAGATATCAACCTATGGGGAAACAAATCCAAAAATATTTCAGGTAACGGTAAAACATATTATGAAATGACTAAAACCAATCACTCCCAAACAGGAATCTGATGAGCCTCGGAGAATAAGGAAGCCTAATCCCAAGTATTTGGCTATGTTAGCCGCGTAACCAGGAGGGTCAATTCAAAAGCTGCTGGAAGTTAGGACCCAAAATATCTTCTCTGTTCCGAGTGAAGGAGACCATGACTTGAGTTTGGGTGGGAGTTTGTTGAGTCTATTTAGGAGTCTTAGCTATAAATAAGTCCTTGGACAGTAGAGTAGGCATTGAATTTGAATTGATTGTAATAGTGGTTTGTCTCGAGCCCAAATTGGAGAATTTCTAATGCAATTCACTATTTTCAACTTGTTTCATTTACTGTGTTCCAACAATTGTGGTATCAGAGTCCATCCAATTAAAACTCAAAAAATGAGTACACGAATTTCAAAATTGATCTACTCAAATGAGCCATCATTTTATGGGGCGTGGACATGTTAAGGGATAAAATGCTTGTTTGAGCCCCATTTTTCTTAAAAATGCATTTTAAAATAGTATATTGATAGAGAATACATGGTTGAAAAATAATAAAAAAATTTGTTTTTGCGTGTAATATTATTTTATAGAAGAATGCGTGGTTGAAAAAAAAGAGAAAAAAATGTATGTTAGAAATAATGGGAATCAAAGAAGGGCAAAATCTCACATAGAGTAAAAGATGAAAATATAGACTAATTTATAAGGATTTGTGTTACTTTTTTTAATAAGGTTGACCTTTGAAGATAGAACTCCAAGTCTTAACATGGTTTCAAAGTCAGGCTAAGAAATGAGAACCAACAAGAAAAGGCTTGACATGTTGGAGCTCGAATTGCAGGAAGTGCGTGATGACTTGCAGCGATCACAACCACCGAATCTGGGGAAACACGAGTTCAAATGCAAGGAATGGAGGACAAGTTGAAGGAGGTCCTTGACTCATTATCTGGTTTTCGTATGTCTTAGGAAAAATCATCTCAGCTTCATAGCAAGAAGAGCTCTTCGTCTCGAGGGGGGTCCAACAAAGAGGAATGGTCCCACCACTTCAACCAAATAAGATTCACTAAGATGGACTTTCCAAAATTCTCTGGTAATGATCCAACCGAGTGGCTTAGCCTAGTCTCTTAATACTTTGAATTTCAAGAAATTGGAGAGAAGTAGAAGGCCGCTTTGGCATCCTTCCACCTAGAGGGGAAAGCCAACCAATGGTGGCAATGGCTCAAAAGGGTACAAAGAGATGGAAGAATGTAGATTACATGGAGTTTATTTGAGCGTGGACTCATGACTCGTTTTGGCCCTACGGAGTATGAGTGCTTTGACGTAAAACTATCCAGAGTAAAATGAACTAGGACACTCGGGGACTATTTGCGTGAGTTTGAAAGGTTGGTGAACGGAGTTGACGGGCCCCAATCGACTCTTGTTGGAACCTTTCTTGGAGGTCTCCGTGAGGACATCGTAGATGAAGTACGAATGGCTAAGGCGAAGATTCTATGTGATGCTATTGGAAGAGCCAAGATGAAGAATGACCAGCTCATGAGGAAAAGAACGCAAACACGAGTAGAAGTGACGCGAACTATCCTGCAGACACAATTTATCACAACTCCACCACCTACAGCGGTAACTATTGTTGGGAACCTACTTAATCATGCGCAACGGAAGTAAAGCAATTTCGATTCCCAAACAAGGATCTACATTGTGTTTAGATAGAAACTGTGTTTAGAATAATACATTGATGAATTCTGCAAACTCTTTTGCTGATTCACGAACTCCAATGATCACGATCTACAATCCAAGCTGTCCAATTGTCCAGCCTCCAATGGTGATCCACACAGAGAATAAGAATGACGGCTAGAGTTTTCTTTTCTCGTGCTAGCAAGAATAATGAATAATCCATTGTGTTTTTCAAACCCTAACAGCCTATTAATATGAATCCAAACGGGCTGGCCCATCTCTTAACTTATCCCGGTCCAACATTTAATTAATCAAATTAATTAAATCCGGTCCATGAATTAATTAATCCAATTAATTAATTCGGGTATATTAATAAGCAACCCAATTAATTAATTATCCAACGTTTGTCAATTAATTAATTGGTAAATCTCATTCTTCTAATTCTCTTTTGTGTGTGACCTATTAGGTTCCCGATCACAATGTCTAACGACGTGAATTATTATTTTGATCTAATCAAAATTGATAAATTAAAATACCCATTTTAATTTATCATCAATTTACATTCGTTGTCCCAGATTGACATCTAGCAATGTGTCAGGGCAATACATGTGACGGGAAATGTCACGTGACATGACAAAACCAAACTTGTTCGTTTATCGTGAAACTATAATCCCTTCGTCAATATGATCCGATCAATTATGAGATATGGACGTGTGTCAATCTCAATTATCGATCATATCTTTTATCCTACTGTTAAGTCAATGTAAGTCGAAAACTCTTTTCCGACTTATGAGTTCACCTTGGCCAAGGATTTCATTATCAACTTAACTGGATGAAATGTAGATCATAATCTCTTACTATCTAAGAGTGACGAATCCTCTATTGATCATTCACAACCTTCATATGATTCTTGACATACCCGAACGATGCCGTATTAGCGACCCTTGACAGAGCAACATCCGACATCACCAAAGCATGACTGTCCTCACATAAGGCACTATGATGACCTCAAGTCAAAAGACCAATTCCACTACCGAACGTTAGAGATTAACCACTGACACTCAGATAGTTTTCCATGTGGAATCTCTCAGCGGGTCTCCAATGTTTTGTTCTATAACAAAACATTCACGTGTTCATTCAAGTGTCTCCACACTTTAATTTGTAAGATCAACTACTTACTTCATAAGTAAGAAATGCCACACGTGATGGTCTATCCGTAATAACGATATCCGTATCCCGTTATTACATACGACCACGGACGATTTAAGATTCAGTCATATGTAATTCGTATCTCACAATCACAACTCCTTGTGATTAACAAATCAACAAGACTTGAATCTACGGATTCTATTATTTAATTAATTAGAATATTAATTGACATAAATAATAGATATTGCCATAAATATGCATCGGTTATATATACATTAAAAGTGCTTATGTCCAAAGTTGATTGGACCTAGGGCATAACACTTACAAACTCCCACTTGCACTAGATCCAATCCCTTATGTATCTTATACCATAAGAGCCTACATGACAATCATGTTTATACTGCGACAACTCTTTGTCAATGGATCTGCAATTTAATAACTCGTGGGAATTCATTCTTTCTTTACGTCATTTCATTGTATTATCTTTCCAATGAGATAATATTACCTTAACACATGTTTGGATCAGTGATGAGACCTTAGTTCCCTCGTTTGCACGATGACTCCACTATTATCACAATACAGAAGCATGTGATCAACAATGTTAGGAACTACTCCAAGTTCATTAATGAACACTTTGACCCAGACAACAACTTTTGTTGCTTTCTAAAGCAGTGATGTATAAGGCTTCTATTATTGAATCAACGATGATTTTCGATTTGGAACCTTTCCAACATATCGCTTAAGAGTAAACCAATATCCTAATTGAAATATGCTATCATTCTAGTCCGACTAGAAGTTAGCATCAATGTATCCATGAACTCCCAGTTCATTTTCTCCATATAAAATCTTCTTAAGATTTTATCTATATAGATCTGGATGAGTTAAACAATCTTATAGATCTATCTCTATAGATCAAGCTATTTCTCACATATCTATTATGAAGAAATTATTTAACAACCATAATTTCAACAATTGAAATATAAAGACGTCGTTTCCTGTTAATATGTCTCATACATATAATATTAGGAATACGACATTGCTCCCACTATCTTCTTTTAAACACACAATTCATTTTTGATAAAATCAAACATTTTGACTTTTATATCAAATCGAATATTTCAGCTCCAAAAGACTTATTTTAATCCATATTGAACTTTTCTTGTAAACTCATTTACAACCTATGGGTTCTAATCCATTAGGCGGGTTGACCAAGGTCCAAACCTTGGCAACATTAAGTTCATATTGGATATCATAGCCTTATGTCATGTCAGCGAGTCAACACTTGACTTTGCTTATGCATAATTAGTAGGTTCATCATCCTCGATTAGTAATGCTAGATTAGTAATCATGGATTCTTACCTTCCAGAAGGTCGAATGATCCTACAAGATTTACATGGAGCTGTCGTGTCCTCAGGAGTCTCTACTTCCTGATCAAGAGTATGTCCATCAACACTTTGGGATCAGACTCAGGTTATCTACTTGGTTAACTATATTTGTGAATCCTTGAACTCTTTCAAGATTTACTCTACTCCCACTGTCCTCTCCTAGAACAAACATTTTCTCTAGGAGTATGACATGTCTTGAGATGAACTCCTTCTTCTCAATGAGATTATAGAATTGATATCCAATTGTCTCTTGAATATTTCACAAATATATATTTATCGAATTTAGTTTCAAACTTATCCGATTTAGTGCGCTTCACATAAGCGTCACAACCCCAATCTTTCATATGAGAAAAGTGGGGCATTCTGTCTTTCCATACTTGTATGGAGTTTTGTTAACCGATTTAGATGTGACACGATTAGTGTGTGGCATGTGGCAATCAGTGCATGATCTCAAAACGATTTGGAAGCATTTGCATGGCTTGTCCTTATTGCACTATATCTAATAGTACATGATTCCTCATTGCAAATACATCATTATGTTGCAATGCATGTAGAGGAATCCACTGCGAGAGAATCACATTCTCTTTTAGATAATCTAAAATTCTACATTTTAGATATTCTCCACATCGATCAAATCTTAGTGTGAAAATTTATTTACCTATTTGTTTCTCAATTTCTAGTTTGAATCCCTTGAACATTTCAAAAGTTTCATACTTGAATTTCATCAAATATACATGACCATTTCTGAAATAGCCGTGTAGTAAATGTGATGAGATAAGAGAAACTTTATCTAGCATTGATTGATATATGTCCACATACATCACTATGTATTAGACTCAGTAATTATACAGATCTTTCTCCTTTTCAAGTAAAAGGAGATATGGTCATTATGCCTAACAGACATATTTTGCATTTGTCAAATAATTCAAAATCATTTGACCCAGATGTACATCTCCATGTAAATTTGGAATTACATGACCAAATCTGCAATGCCAGATATAGGTGTTATTCAGATTATCATTTTTATGCCTTTCGGTATCTATACTCATTATAGAATACTCAATGTTTAGAATATAAATGTCATTTTGTAATTTACCATAACCATTAAGATCTTATCAAGATAAAAGGAACAACAATTGACCTTAACATTAAAATAATTCATGTCCAAACATGAAATTTATTTAATGCTCTTGGTAATGGCAAGAACAAAATAATATTTCTCTAATTCTAATATTAAGCCTAAAGGCAAAGGTAAGAAGTAGCTCATATAGGCAATGCAGCAACATTTGCTCATATTCAACGTACATGTCAACTTCTTCCCTTTTTGCAGTGATCTACTTCTGTTTAGTTTCTACATATTTATACAAATATGAGATCCATATCTAGTATCAAATACCCACGAAACTAATGAAGTAGATATAGACCTTGCAATTTTCTTTCGAATGACCTATCATTCCAAAATGATAATAATGGTCATTAGATTTGGTATTGTCCTTATTTGCTTTAACTGTCTTAGTCATCTTAGATGTTTTCTTAAAACATCCTTTAGACTTCACTGGATGAATCTATGACTAACATTTGCCCATTATAAACATAGATATCGGGCTTAACAGTCTTAAGCATGTTCAACAACTCAATAAGTGTGCATTCGAATTTATTCATGTTAAATTCATAATTAGTCATGAATAACCTACTGGCAAAAATTGTAGAACCAAGTCATACTTAGTTCATTGTTCATGATTGAACTCAATTGAGACAACTTCTCAAAGTAGTCAACGTCTTCAGCACATCAGAACTGGCCGGAGACTCTTTTGCCATTATACACTGGTATAGTTGCTAGGAAATCTCATATCTTTCCACACGTGATTATTTATCATTCAACACTTTGAGATGAAAATCATGTGTTAGCATCTATACTCTTATGTTGCTTTTGTAACTCAGGTGACATAGTTACAAACATCACACATGTTGCAATACTATCGTCATCACTGTGTTTATTATAGCAGCCACCTCTTCCTTTATCGAGTCATCAACGAGTGTCTCTGGAAAGGGCTACTCAAGGACATAATCAATTATCATGCATGAGAACAATTCTCAGATTGCGGTGCCAATCAAGAAAATTTGGTTTGGTTATTGGCATACAGTATGCCGCTCAAATATATATGGTTACTCAAGATTCAATAAATGTAAACGACGAAAAGTAAAAGAATAATATATATAAATGCATCAATTAATTTAATATGGTCTTTTATTAAATTAATTTCGCTCCCACTGTTTAACTCAAATTTATGAACCTCTCACATAAATTTATGGAATCCATACTTGATTCCCAGTGGGCTGAGATCCCATTTATTATATTAAAACCTTGAGTGTACTCAACAAATCTTAATAAAACATTTGGGTAGATACTATTATCAATTGTATCTCCATACAACTCCCAGATCATTAAGTTGACAACTCTTTGTCTTCACACATCTTATGTGTTAGCTTAACATGCCTCCAAAATTCATCTCCTTGAGTGTACTCAACAAAAGATAAATTTTAGTTAAGTCAAACCCATCATTCAGAAATATCTAATATTTCATAGTGTCAAACATATCCCCAATAGACCAGCCTTGAGTGTACTCAACAAGCTGAGATCGATTTCGGACTCTCGTTTTTCACTATAATGATGGAAGGCTAATATAAATATGACTTAATATTTTAACATGCCTCTAAAATTCATCTCCTTGAGTGTACTCAACAAAAGATAAATTTTAGTTAAGTCAAACTCATCATTCAGAAATATCTAATATTTCATAGTGCCAAACATATCCATAATAGACCAGCCTTGAGTGTACTCAACAAGCTGAGATCGATTTAGGATTCTAGTTTTTCACTATAATGATGGAAGGCGAATAAGAAACTGACTTAATATTTTAGCGAGGGGTTTTGCATGCAAAGGTCTCATCGTAATAATTATATATATTTTATTATACATCTAACATGCAAATAAACATACATATAATAGTGTGGATGATTATGGACTTATACTATCTAGTCCTCCCGAGCCATTAGGAAGACTAGTTGGTCAGTTCCTAGGGGGTATATGATTGATTCATACAATGCTCCATCTCTATGGTCTCCTCCTCTTCTTGTATCTTCAATTAGTCCAGCTGCAACTTGTATCCTATACTAGTTGGCACGCAGGCCTAAATAATATTGGACGCGCAGGCCCATAATAATAACGGACTCGCAGGTCCAAAATAAATTAGAGCTCGCAGGCCCATAAAACAACAAGAATAAAACTAACCATTCAACACATCCACATGGTCGAGTCCATAATCATCCACTAGTAAAACATTCATCATATAAATACATTCCTATATAATATCTAATATTATATGCAAACATGTTTCAAGTTTCTAGCAATTAAAGTCGTCTAAACTAATTTAGACAAATGGATCGGAACAATTAAATAATCAATTAATCAAATTAATTGATTAATTTAATTAGCGGGTATATTTAATTAAAATCAAATTTTAATTTTATATATCAAATTAGAATCTCATTCTAATTCCACTATTACAGGGCGGAACTATTTTAATTAAAATCAAATTCTAATCAAATATCAAATAAGAGTCCAACTCTAATTTCAAAATTGAAGGCGATTGAATTTAATCTAAAATCAAATTTTAATTAAATATAAAATTAGAGTCAAACTCCAATTCCAAGATATTAGGGCGAACTTATTTAATTAAAATCAAATTTTAATTAAATACCAAATTAGAGTCCAACTCTAATTCAAAAAGATTTTAGGGTGAGAAAATTTAATCAAAATCAAATTTCAATTAAATGTCAAATTAGAGTCCAACTCTAATTTCAAGAATATATTAGGGTGATATAATTTAATTAAAATCAAATTTTAATTAAATGTTAGATTAGAGTCCAACTCTAATTTAATTGAATTAATATTTTAATTTAGGATAAAACTCCTAAATAAAATAAAATTCAATTTAGGGTCAAATTTAATATTTAAGTTAAAATCTAATTTTAACGAAAATATAAAAGGTCGTCAATTTTAAATAA
Source organism: Fraxinus excelsior (assembly GCA_019097785.1). Classification (NCBI taxonomy): domain Eukaryota; kingdom Viridiplantae; phylum Streptophyta; class Magnoliopsida; order Lamiales; family Oleaceae; genus Fraxinus; species Fraxinus excelsior. Next base: position 32,077 of record JAGHKM010000130.1, read on the forward strand.
AATTTTAAACGGGTCAAAATATGAATTTTAAAGTCAAACTATTTTAAAATTTAATTTAAAACCATTTTAATATATAAATTCAAAACTCCTTTTGAAAATTGCAAACTGACCCAAGTTAAAATTATAATCAGGACCTTCCAATTTCATAAATTGCAGAACAGGTCCCCTTTTCGAATTTGCAAACTTAACCCTTATCACATAATTGCAGGCGGGGGCCTGAAATTTCACAAATTGC
>JAGHKM010000131.1:0-32054 GCA_019097785.1 Fraxinus excelsior
ACTTTGACTATCACAATGTACTTTATAATCTTCTTGCTTGATCCCTAAATCTTGAAGAAATCGCTTTAACCACAACATTTCTTTTCCAGCTTCCGCTGCTGCAATATATTCTGCTTCTGTTGTGGATAACGCAACACACTTCTGTAGTCTTGACTGCCATGACACAGCTCCCCCTGCAAAAGTGTAAAGAAATCCTGAAGTAGATTTTCTACTATCAAGATCTCCGGCCATATCTGAATCTGTATAACCTTCCAAGATTGGATCAGCTCCCCCGTAGCACAAACATGTCTTTGATGTACCCTTAAGGTACCTGAGAATCCACTTGACTGCCTCCCAATGTTCCTTTACAGGATTAGAGAGAAAACGACTTACCATGCCCACTGCATGGGCAATATCTGGCCTGGTACATACCATTGCATACATCAGGCTTCCAACTGCTGAAGAATAATGTACCAATGACATCTCCTCTATCTCTTTCTTGGATGAGGGGCATGACTTCTTGCTCAACTTGAAGTGATTTGCCAGTGGAATGCTGACAGGTTTGGCATCATGCATGTTGAATCTCTTGATCACTCGTTCAACATATTTTTCTTGAGATAGCCATAACCTCTTATTCTTCCTATCTCGAGTTATGTGCATTCCCAAAATCTGTTGAGCTGGACCTAATTCCTTCATGTCGAAGGACTTAGAGAGTTCCTTCTTCAGCTGGCTGATTTTTGTTGCATCTTGTCCAACGATCAACATGTCGTCTACATACAATAGAAGAGCAACAAAATTTCCATCCGAAAATCTTTGAATATAAACACATTGATCTGCAGCTGTTCTTTTATAGCTTTGACTCACCATGAAAGAGTCAAACTTTTTGTACCACTGCCTTGGTGCTTGCTTAAGACCATACAAGCTCTTCTTTAGCTTGCAAACGAAGTTCTCTTTTCCTGAAACTTCAAAACCTTCTGGCTGCTCCATATAAATTTCTTCACATAAATCACCATGAAGAAATGCTGTCTTGACATCCATCTGTTCAAGCTCTAGATTCAAACTGGCTACTAATCCGAGAATAACTCGAATTGAGGCCATTTTTACAACTGGTGAAAAGATTTCGTCAAAGTCAATTCCCTTTTTTTGTAGAAATCCTTTGACTACCAAACGAGCTTTATGTTTCACCACCTTTCCACTACCATCTTTCTTGAGCTTGAAAACCCATTTATTCCTCAGTGCCTTCTTTTCCTTCGGAACCTCGACCAAGTCATATGTTTGATTCTTCTGCAATGACTCCATCTCTTCCTGCATTGCTTGTATCCATTTGTCTCTGTCTCCATGAGATTGTGCTTCCTCAAAGCTTTCTGGCTCCCCTTCATCAGTAAGTAGAATGTACTCAGACTCTGAATATCTTGTTGACGGAATTCGTTCTCGTTCAGATCTTCGTACTTGTGAATTACTGGTTCCAGGAAGTGCACCATCATCTGGTTGATGTGATGATCCGACGACTTCTGGTGAAGATGGTTGTGACTCCCCCTGATCAATACCCTCTTCATTATCCTCATGTTCTGCTTCTGGCATTTCCTCATGCAAGTCGTCATCATCTATGATGAATTGTAATGGTGCTGGATCTGGAGCAATATTCTGGGCACTGAATTTAGGATTAGGAGACATTATGGGATTTTCAATGTCTTCCAATGTCTGGTTTTCATGGAACACTACATCTCTGCTTCTGATGACTTTCTTAGTCTTTGGATCCCATAACCTGTATCCAAATTCTTCATCTCCATACCCTATAAAGATGCATGGAGTAGTCCTTGCATCGAGCTTTTGTCTTAGCTCCTTGGATACATGTGCAAAGGCTAAACAACCGAATACTCTCAGGTGAGAGTATGAAGGATTTTTGCCGGACCATACTTTCTCCGGAATTTCAAAATTCAATGGTACTGACGGTGACCTGTTGATTAAGTAGCAGGCGACTCGCACAGCCTCTCCCCAGAATGGCTTTGGCAGCTTAGCCATACTGAGCATACTTCTGACCTTTTCCATGATTGTCCGATTCATTCTCTCTGCTACTCCATTGTGTTGTGGGGTGCGTGGGACCGTCTTCTCATGTCGAATGCCGTGGCTTCTGCAATAGGCATCGAACTCTCTGGAAGTGTACTCGCCTCCATTGTCTGAGCGGAGACACTTCAGCTTCTTTCCTGTTTCTCGCTCCACCATGGCATGAAACAGTTTGAAATAATCCAATACTTGGTCCTTTGTCTTCAAGAAGTACACCCATACTTTTCGAGAAGCATCATCAATGAATGTCAGAAAGTACTTGTTACCGCCTAGTGATTCAACCTCCAAGGGTCCACAAACATCAGAGTGTACCAGACTGAGCAACTCTGATCGTCTCGTCGAAGAGAAATTGAAAGAGACTCTATGTTGCTTACCAAATAGACAGTGATTGCAAGGATCTAGCGCACCTTCCTTGGCAACATTGATTAGCTCCTTCTTTGTTAAAGTAGATAACCCCTTCTCACTCATGTGACCGAGTCTCTGGTGCCACAAATTTTGAGAAGCCTCACGTTCCACTACATTGAGACTGTTTGCACATATTTTCACATGAGTTTTGTACAAGGTGCTACAAATATGCCCTCGAGCGACAACCATAGCACCTTTCATCATTTTCCACGTGCCATTGCTAAAATGATTATCATAGCCCTGTTTGTCAAGGACTATCCCAGAAAGAAGATTGAGTCGAAGATCTGGCACATGTCGGACATCCTTCAGGGTTATTTTGCATCCGATGTTCGTTTGTATCTGAACATCACCAATTCCTACGATCTCAGAAGAACTGGTATTTCCCATCTTCACTGCACCAAAGTCGCCAGCTTTGTATGTTGTGAAGAAGTCTCTGCATGGAGTGGCATGGTATGATGCTGCAGTATCTACCACCCACTCAGCATCTTGGCTTGAAACATGAAGACATGTTTCCTCACGGATAGAGCAGATAGCCACCTCTCCAGAAATAGTGACTAATGTCTCTCCTTCCTTATCTTTCAGCTGCGAACTGTTCTGACCTTGCTCTCGTAGCAATTTTCGACAGTTCTTCTTTAAGTGGCCCTCCATGCCACAATGGTAACACCTGTAAGTAGGCTTTCTTCCATCTGTGGATCTGCCTCTACTTTTGCTTCTGCCTCTCCACCTGCCCCGATTGCCTCCTTGCTGTCTTCCCCGATTCTCTGTGACAAGGGCATGTGAGTGATCCTTGTCAACATCCTTTCTCCTAGCTTCTTCATTAAACAGGGCATCCTTGACCATAGACATAGTAAGTTTGCCATTAGGGGCTGAGTTGCTAAGAGACACTACTAGCGTTTCCCAGCTGTCAGGAAGAGAACTCAAAAGTAGAAGTGCTTGCATCTCATCTCCAAGCGGCATCTCTACAGACGATAGTTGGTTCACCAGGCTCTGGAATTCACTGGTGTGTTCAGCAACTGAAGTTCCACTCTTTAACTTCAGATTCACCATTCGCCTCATCAACAGGGCTTTGTTTCGAGCAGTCTTGGCTTGGTACATGTCCTCCAGAGTTTTCCAGAGGTCATATGCGTCTGTCTCCTGTGCCACATGGTGAAAGACACTATGATCAATCCATTGTCGGATTTGACCGATAGTTTTTCTATTCAGCTTCTTCCACTCAGTCTCCTTGGTAGGATCGGGGTTCACACCTTTAGCTTCCAGGGGGTCATACAAATCCTTACAACTGAGAAGGTCTTCCATCCGAGGCTTCCACAATGTGTAATTGGTGGCAGTGAGCTTGATCATAGCTCCTGATGATGATTCCTCCATTGACATTTTGACTTCACAATGGCTTGATCAAAATTAGGTTTGAGTTTGGCAAATCAGGGTATACCGTTGCGTTCGGAACGATAAAAATTGGTGGATTTGACTATTCGCTAGTAAAAAATCGACTCTCAGAAAAATTCAAAAGTAATGAGATATTTTGAAAATTTTAGGACCAATCTGTAAATGCCAAAAACTACATGGGCCAATATGAAAAATATTTTTGGCTCTGATACCACTTGTTGTGATTCTCTGATCACAAAAAAGGAGTTATAAGAGGAAAAAACTATTCTATTTCTTACTTGAATAGAATCTTACAATGAGAATTTACAAACTCAAAACAAAAAACCTCTCAAACTCTCTCTGCTCTCTATTTCTTTCCTCACTTGGGTGTGTATTAAACAACAAAGCTGAAGCTCTATTTATAGCCACGGGAGATGAAGGTGATATGAGATTTTCAACCATTTAGAATTAATTGGTGGTTGGTTGTTGCAAGAATGATGGTTGGCTGCTGCAGATTTTCCTTCCAAAATTAACTAACCGGTAGAAAATGGTGGCTGGGAGTTGATAATTGAGTCAACAAAAATGGCTAGGCTGGACTTTACATTATACTCAACTTCAGCAGTCAGCACTTGATCTAGATACAACCTTTTCTTTTTACTCCTCTAGACAACAAGGGTAAAATGACCTTCAGTAGAACGTCTGTCAGTATTATCTCCATTCCAATCAAAATTCGTATAACCCTTAATATCAAAGTGACCATTCTTGACAAATATAATCCCTTTCCTTGGAGCAATCATCAAATATCGTAAAATTTGATTCACGACATCCATATGCGTTTCAATGGAAGCAAGAGTATTGACTGATGACACTAACAATGTAAACAATATCAGGTCTGGTATGACACAAATAAATTACCTATTCAGAAGTCATTGATATCTCTCCTTGTTAGCAGGAGCACCACTCTGGTTTTCATGTAGCTTATAGTTATGTTCAATTGGAGATTCAGCTGGTTTGCAATCTATCATTCATGTATTAGCTAATAGATCGAGAAGATATTTTCTTACGGAAAGAAATATGTCTTGGTTTAATTGGACGACGTATATGCGAAGAAAATACTTTAATTCTCCATGTTCTTTCATCTCAAATTCATTCGATAAATATTTCTTCAATTTGGAAAAATATGATTTTTTATACAGTAAGGCTCAAACATGGCTAAATCTTCAGTGTAGAATTGGAAAGAATATCACTACTTCATCACGGCATATCCCTTTTAGACTTGCGAGTATTTTGCTAATTTAAGAACCGGCCTCTATGAAAGGACTCCAAGTGCGATACAAGCATTACATTCTTGTATTTCAAGAATCGCTCAATCTCAATTTGAATCGAAAACCACTAATGTAGATTTCAAGCCATTTGCACCACCACCTCCATCGTTAAGTGGTTAGACTTTTAGTTCATCAAAACCCAATGATTGGGAGCACTTAAAAGCCTCCCCACCTTTTTCTTTATTGAATATGTGTTTCTCTATGTAAAATCTCTCCCTTTTAATTAGGGCTGGGCGGTAAAACCAAGACCCGAAAAACCGACCTGAAACGGGTCGGGTCGGGTCGGGTCGGGGAAAATAAATTTAAAACAAGTGTGGGTCGGGTCGGTTCATCACAAACCGACCCAAGTAAAACCCTATTATTCACTTTTGATATTGTCGTGCCTGCAGACTCTTTTGTTGGAGACTTGGAGGCCACTGATTCATCTGAAAACACCCATGGATGTAGGCTCGTTCATCTCCTTTCATATTTATGTTTTTCATCTTTTGTTTTATAATTTAATATCAATCTCAAGGAAGCAGAAATTTTGTCTTAAAAAAAAGCCTGCTCAAGCAATATAAGAGTGCTTGCTACTCTGCATAATCTTCCAAGGTGAAATTCTTCAAGCATTAAATCTGGGTATTAGAAAAAAGGGCATTTGCATCTTCACTTTTTTTTTAACACAATTTCCGTCAAGCATTTCAGTGAACATTTTCTTCGCAATCTCAAACTTGCCTGATTGTCCATACAATTTGATACTTTTTATAGAAAAATTCTTGAAAATATCAATCGTATTTGCTTCTGACATTCGAGAATTTCTTTAATCCATTTGAAGCGTTTGGATTCAAGAATTTCTTTAATCCAAAATATCAACGTCTTAGAGTTAATGGTTGGCGAAATTGACAGCAACTTAAAAACAGATTATTTTGGCTTGGAAGAAAAAACTGAGCTTATGAACATGGTGGAATCAGCATAGTTCTTTGGCATCGCATGAGGATTTTCTTCACAATAATTCTAGTAGTTGTCAATGGTGGGATTTCCAGTCTTGAATTGAAGAAGAAGTGGATGAATTTGTATATATTTACTGCCAAAAAAAAATAGAAGAAAAAATCCAGATGGACCCGACTCGACCCGACCCGACTCGGGTTGGGTTGGTTTGAGGTAGCATCCAGGTCGAGTCGGTTTGTGAAAGAGTCCAAAATCGAGTGTATCGGGTCGGGTCGATTTTGGGTCAAACCCGACCCGACCCATTGCCCACCCCTACTTTTAATGGTAAACGAAAATAGTATTTATAACCCACCAAGAATTAGGCCAAAACTCGTGCATAAATTGCTTTCCAAATCGAGGTTGAATTAATTTAGGAAACAAAATATTTTATGGTTGGTACACATTGTGATCACATGGGTAATTTCATTGCGGTCGCATAGAATAGTTCATGCAGTAGTTAGTATAATACTCACTCTGATCTAGCATTGGCCTTGTTATTACGGTTTGAACACGGTTTATTGAGTTGAAGAAATTCTTGTTACTTTTCTTTAATTTAACGTCACCATGGTGTTTTTTGGGTCGGGCTGAGGTATTAAATAATGTCATTTGCTCACTAATAATGTAATAATTTTATCTCGAGTGATGTCCAATATTAATCTAAATCTCATCATTAAATGTATCATAATTTCTTGTAGTTAACTGTATATGTAATTCCATTGATTCCTAACTCAATTATTGTTTTTCATTTTTGGTTGCAGGAAAAAATGGATGTTGAAGATATAGTGAACGTAAAGATAAGTAATAGGTGTAGAATGAAATTGATTGATGAAGTATTCTACAGTTTGGATGACATACATCAAGACTTATTCACACTCTTTTGCTTTGGACAGTTGTTGAGCTTGAGGGATATAAAGCTTACATCACAATTGGTCCACCAGTTAATTTTGAGGTCGATAAGTACCTCAAAAGAAAATGACATATGGATTAAAATTGGAGATAAGCTTGCAAGATTTGGATTGCAAGAATTTACATTGGTAACTGGGTTTAAAGCAGGAGATGTGGAGGATGAAGATCCGACTCTAGGGTATAATTGTAGGTTGGTTAAGGAATGTTTCAAGCATTGCAATGGTAGAATAAAGAGAGGCTTATTGTTAGATGTTTTCAAACGTTGCAAGCACAAGAGCGATAAATATAAGTTGGGCCTGCTCGTTATATTGGTATATGTAATTTTGGCTGCAGAAGAGAACACATATATTAACCCGTTTTGGTTTTATTTGGTGGATGATCTCGATAGATTTAACAACTACTCATGGGGGAAAAAATCATATAAGTACACTACTAAGGTCTTCAAGCGTAATTTGAGAGAAATTTTGAAGAATCATACAAGTTTTGAATGATATCCGTATTCTCTCCATGGATTTCCCCTTGCAATCATGGTACTATTTTCTAAAAGTATTTTATACATTAAACTTTTTTAATTATGTTACTGAAAATTATATTCTTGATTGTACAGATTTGGGCATTTGAAGCAATTCCCAATATTGGAAAAAGATTCGGTCGTGTGACGGACGACTCTAGAATTCCAAGAATGATAAGCTGGGAAATGTGCAAGCAAATTCGGGGGAAAACATTTTGCTCATTTTTGGAATCGTCAAATGTGAGTTTTGTTTAATAATATCTACATGGCGTATTGAAATTATAACTAAACAATTGACTGAATACTTAAACATTCTTGTTTTCTCAGATTGAGGTACATTGCACTCTAAATCCTACAGATGATGAACTGTTGGAGCCATTTTGGAAAGAATCTGGACCTTTTGATGATGATGTCGATCCTAAGCTAGATAATGCCCATTTTGAGGATGATGGTGAAGAAAATGATGAGAGTGATGATGCACCATCAAGAAAATGTGATCCACCATCTGTGTCTAGCCATGGACATTCATCTAAAGCAGCTGGACGACCACCAACAACTTTTTATGATTATATCATTGACATAATAAAACTAGAATTGAAAGGAGTTAAGGAGAGGCTGCGAGGTGAGATGTTGGAGCACTTCAGCCGAGTGGAAAAGAAAATTGATTTGTTTCTCCATTTGGCTGGTCGAGGTAGAGTTCGACAGGAAATGAGTGGATTTGATGACCGTGCTTATAGTACACACAGTGAACACAACGAAGAGGCAAGAGTGGAAGAGCCAGTGATTACTGAAGAATGCTCTGAAGAAGAAGTCACACCGAATAAACAACACGAGGCTTTTCCTACATATGATGATGGTGTATTCTCTCTTTTACTCTTTCCAATAAGTTAAAAATAATTTTTTTATTTGGGTCCCTTTTGTAGGATTTGTGTCAAATCCTTCATTTGCCATAGTTGTGTACCAACAACGGCCTTCTTTTTGGATTGGAGAGAAAGAGAAGATTGTTGGGACGAATGAGGATTCAAACATATTTAACAAAGGTATATATAATTTGCATTTGAATATTTCACTTTTCAATGTTGTGTGTTAAAATGGATTAAATTGTGTTTGATCAACCTTTGTAGGCGATGTTGAAGAGCCTTTGATATCTTCACATGAATGCCAACCTAGTAATGAAATCATTGTGATCGACGATCTGAACTTCGAAATTGGCTGTAGGAAGAGGGCATCAAGTTAAGAGAAAATCAGCCATGCTGCTTTTTCCATACACTAATCGCTTAAAAAGGAGAAAATTGTTGAACATTTAGGCATATGATCCTCTAATCGAAGTAGATCCTGCAAAAATTGAAGACCGTCGCAGATGTAATTCATTCTATTTAAGTGGATGGCACATTGAAATGAACATAAGTTTTGATTTACATGTTACTTATGTTGATATCATAATTTTCACAGTGATGTAGTAACTTTGGCTATTTGTGAAGTGCGACGAAAATTGTTTGATGACTTATTGATAGATGATGGGTGGCTTATTGATGATGTAAGTAATACGTGTATATCATACTTATTAATTTGAAAATAATGCATTTAATTACTCACGCTCTATCATACAGCACATCGACTCGGCCTTATACCACATTAGAGAAAGGGCAGTGACATATCCACATATATTTCAACAAGATTGTGCCATGTTGGATTGTTATTTTTGGCAACTTGTCAAGAAAGCCTACCTAAAAATGGGTACACCTAAGAAGAAAAATGTTAACTACGTATTCGACCAAGAGCTCGTCGATTATGTCAAAGGGACTTCACCGGTGCTTGGTAAACACTGGAGTAATTGTCGATTTTTGTATGTTCCTTATTGTGTACCGGGATCTCACTGGTTTGCACTAAAGATTGATTTGATGGAGCGAACTATTTATCTTTATGATAGCTTGCCAAAATACATTCGTGCTGCTCAGCTGGCCGAATGTATGAAGGCTATTCAAGTGGTTGTTCCCTGGTTGATAAAGTGACATGTAGTGCGTGAAGAAAATTTTAACACCAAGATGTTCCATTATCAGAGGGTTGGAGCTCCTGGACAAACAAATGGGTAAACTTGGTGTAATCTAACATTTAGCACCGACATGTATGCATTCTTTCGTGTTTGTCATGTCCATCTAACTTTCGTGTATGTTTTATTATTTAGCAGATCTGATTGTGGGCTGTTTACAGTTAAATATATAGAATTTTTGCAAGCTCAATTAAATGTGGATTTGGTATGTCCGGAATATATGCCTATTTAGAGGAAGAAATTAGCTGCTGAAATATTTGCATGGCACTTTGATCCGTAGATTTAGTAAAGAATTTTGTAGTTATTTGTATTAATATTCTGGAGAATGATTTTGCAATTGTACAGTTTTGATGCCCTTAATGCAAATGTTGTAATGCATTTCTTTTCAACGGTGTAATTTTTATCCATATAATTTGGTAAATTCTATTATAGTTAAAGTATTAATGCCCTTAATTTATAGATGTAAGAGAACGACACTGGTGACGTTATAAATGAGGTAATATGTTGATGATAACGGCACAAGTGCCGTTACTATGAAAAGAACGACACTTGTGCCGACAATCGGATGAGAACAGGCACTAGAACGACAACCGCGAAAACGACACTTGTGTCATTCTGGTTCCAAACATGTTGATGATAACGAACTTCGACCAAACTTGTTAATGATAACGACACAAGTGCCTTTACTATAAAAAAATGACACTTGTGCCGATAATGGATGAGAACATTTATTAGACAACTGTTGTACTACGTTTAAATAAAATTCAACGATACTGACAATTGTGTCGTTCGTGATTAGGAAAAGTACGGCAAATGAACGCAACAGCGCAGAAAACGACACTTGTGGCATTTCGGTTGGAGAACAAACAATAGAACGATAGAATTGTCGTTATGGTTGCAAAAAGGAAATTGAACAAGTACGACACTTATGTCGTTACTGACTCCAGAACTACACGTGTCGTTCTACCTGTATACGTTACATGTGTTGTTCCTCATGTTGGGAGGTCCAATCCTTGAGGACAACAACAGCGCAGAAAATGACACTTTAGCCTTTACTGGTTTGAGAACAGGCACCAGAACGACAAAACTGTCGTTATGTTTGCAAAGAAAAATTAGACTAGCACGACACTTCCGCCGTTACTGAAAACCAGAACGACACTTGTGTTGTTTTGCCAATAAAATCAATTTTGAAGAGCCGCGACCCGTCCGAGCCACGATAATCGATAAACGGAATCCGTTTATGTTGCAGGTTGAACACGCCCATTACAAAATACTTGAGATAAGCCAATTCCTTGTACTTTCAACCAAATCTCGAATAAGACTTGTGCTTTCATCGTTTCATACCTTATATTCTATATTAATTCCACTTTTAGTTGTCACACAATCAATATTTTCATCTTTCTTAGGTTCGGGGGTCTAATCCTTGATATCCCTGCCTTGAAAAGTTGTAAAATATTGGAAAAGTCAACAAAACGACACAAATGTCGTTTTCACGTCACTTGTGTCGTTCTACCAATAAAATCGATTTTGAAGAGCCGCGACCCATTCAAGCCACAATAATCGATAAACGGAACCCGTTTAAGTTGCAGGTTGAACATGCCCATTACAAAATACTTGAGATATGTCAATTCCTTGTACTTTCAACTGAATCTAGACTAAGACTTGTGCATTCACCGTTTCATAACTTCTATTCTATATCAATTCCATCATTAGCTGTCACACAATCAATATTTTTACCCTTCTTAGGTTGGGAGGGTCCAATCCTTGATGCCATTGCCTTGAAAAGTTGTAAAATATTGGAAAAGTAAACAGAACGACACAAGTATCTTTTTCACGACACTTGTGTCGTTTTGCCAATAAAATCGATTTTGAAGAGCCGCGACCCGTCCGTGCCACGATAATCAATAAACGGAACCCGTTTAAGTTACAGGTTGAACACGCTCATTACAAAATACTTGAGATATGCCAATTCCTTGTACTTTCAACCGAATCTAGACTAAGACTTGTGTTTTCGCTGTTTCATAACTTCTATTCTATATCAATTCCATCATTAGTTGCACACAATCAATATTTTCATCCTTCTTAGGTTGGGGGGTCCAATCCTTGAAGTCCATGCCTTGAAAAATTGCAAAATATTGGAAAAGTAAACAGAACGACACTTGTGTCGTTCTGCTAATAAAATCGATTTTGAAGAGCCGCGACCCGTACGAACCACGATAAACGATAAACGGAACATATTTAAGTTGCAGGCTGTACACGCCCCTTACAAAATACTTGAGATATGCCAATACCTTGTACTTTCACCCGAATCTAGACTAAGACTTGTGCTTTCAGCGTTTCATACCTTATATTTTATATCAATTCCACTATTAGTTGTCACACAATCAATATCTTCATCCTTCTTAGGTTGGGGTCCAATCCTTGATATCACTGCCTTGAAAAGTTACAAAATATTGAAAAAGTCAATAGAAAGAAACAAGTGTTGTTTTCACGACACTTGTATCGTTCCGCCAATAAAGTCTATTTAGAAGAGCCGCGACCCGTCCGAGCCACGATAATCGATAAACGAAACCCGTTTAAGTTGCAGGCTGAACACGTCCCTTACAAAATATTTGAGATATGCCTATTCCTTGTACTTTCAACCGAATCTGGAGTAAGACTTGGGCTTTCACCGTTTCATAACTTCAATTCTAAATCAATTCCATCATTAGTTGTCACACAATCAATATTTTCATCCTTCTTAAGTTGGGGGGTCCAATCCTTGACGTCCTTGCCTTGAAAAGTTGAGAAATATTGGAAAAGTAAACAGAATGAAACAAGTGTCGTTGTCTCGACCCTTGTGTCGTTCTGCTAATAAATTCGATTTTGAATAGCCGCGACCCGTCCGAGCCACGACAATCGATAAACGGAACCCATTTATGTTGCAGGTTGAACACGCCCATTAGAAAATTCCTGAGATATACCAATTCTTTGTGCCTTCAACCGAATCCAGAATAAGATTTGTGCTTTGACCGTTTCATAACTTCTATTCTATATCAATTCCATCGTTAGTTGTCACACAATCAATATTTTCATCCTTCTTAGGTTGGGGGGTCAGTTCTTGATGTGCTTGCCTTGAAAAGTTGTAAAATTTTAGAAAAGTAAACAGAATGAGACAAGTGTCGTTCTGCTAATAAAATCGATTTTGAAGAGCAGCGACCCCTACGAACCACGATAAACGATAAACGGAACATATTTAAGTTGCAGGCTGAACACGCCCCTTACAAAATACTTGAGATATACCAATACCTTGTACTTTCACCCGAATCTAGACTAAGACTTGTGCTTTCACCGTTTCATACCTTATATTTTATATCAATTCCACTATTAGCTGTCACACAATCAATATCTTCATCCTTCTTAGGTTGGGGGGTCCAATCCTTGATGTACTGCCTTGAAAAGTTACAAAATATTGGAAAAGTCAACAGAAAGAAACAAGTGTTGTTTTCACGACACTTCTATTGTTCCACCAATAAAATCTATTTTGAAGAGCCGCGACCCGTACGAGCCACGATAATCGATAAACGGAACCCGTTTAAATTGCAGGCTGAACATGTCCCTTACAAAATATTTGAGATATGCCTATTTCTTGTACTTTCAACCGAATCTGGACTAAGAATCGTGCTTTCACCGTTTCATAACTTCAATTCTAATTCAATTCCATCATTAGTCGTCACACAATCAATATTTTCATTTTTCTTAGGTTGGGGGGTCCAATCCTTAATGTCCTTGCCTTGAAAAGTTACAAAATATTTGAAAAGTAAACAGAATGAAACAAGTGTCGTTTTCACGACACTAGTGTCGTTCTGCCAATAAAATCGATTTGGAAGAGCCGCGACCCATCCAAGCCACGATAATCGATAAACGGAACCCGTTTAAGTTGCAGGCTGAACATGCCCCTTACAAAATACTTGAGATATGCATATTCCTTATGCTTTCAACCGAATCTGGACTAAGACTTGTGCTTTCACCGTTTCATACCTTATATTCTATATCAATTCCACCGCTAATTGTCACACAATCAGTATTTTCATCCTTCTTAGGTTGGGGGGTCCAATCCTTGATGTCCTTGCCTCGAAAAGTTGCAAAATATTAGAAAAGTAAATAGAACGACACAAGTGTCGTTCTGCTAATAAAATCAATTTTGAAGAGCCGCGACCCGTACGAGCTACGATAAACGGAACATATTTAAGTTGTAGACTGAACACGCCACTTACAAAATTCTTGAGATATGCCAATACCTTATACTTTCACCCTAATCTAGACTATGACTTGTGCTTTCACCGTTTCATACCTTATATTTTATATCAATTCCCCTACTAGTTGTCACACATTCAATATCTTCATCCTTCTTAGGTTGGGGGGGGGTCCAATCCTTGATGTCACTGCCTTGAAAAGTTACAAAATATTGGAAAAGTCAACAGAAAGAAACAAGTGTTGTTTTCACGACACTTGTGTCCTTCTGCCAATAAAATCGATTTTGAAGAGCCGCGACCCATCCGAGCCACGATAATCGAAAAACGAAACCCGTTTAAGTTGTAGGCTGAACATGTTCCTTACAAAATATTTGAGATATGCCAATTCCTTGAACTTTCAACCGAATCTGGCCTAAGACTTGTGCTTTCACCTTTTCATACCTTATATTTTATATCAATTCCACCGCTAGTTGTCACACAATCAATATTTTCATCCTTCTTAGGTTGGGGGGGTCCAATCCTTGATGTCCTTGCCTTGAAAAATTGCAAAATATTAGAAAAGTAAACAGAACGACACAAGTGTCGTTCTGCTAATAAAATCAATTTTGAAGAGCCGCGACTCGTACGAGCCACGATAAACGATAAACGGAACATATTTGAGTTGCAAGCTGAACACGTCCCTTACAAAATACTTGAGATATGCCAATACCTTGTACTTTCACCCGAATCTAGACTATGACTTGTGCTTTCACCGTTTCGTACCTTATATTTTATATCAATTCCCCTATTAGTTGTCACACAATCAATATCTTCACCCTTCTTAGGTTGGGGGTCCAATCCTTGATGTCACTGCCTTGAAAAGTTACAAAATATTGGAAAAGTCAACAGAAAGAAACAAGTGTTGTTTTCACGACACTTGTGTCCTTCTGCCAATAAAATCTATTTTGAAGAGCCGCGACCCATCCGAGCCACGATAATCGATAAACGAAACCCGTTTAAGTTGCAGGCTGAACATGTCCCTTACAAAATATTTGAGATATGCCAATTCCTTGAACTTTCAACCGAATTTGGACTAAGACTTGTGCTTTCACCTTTTCATACCTTATATTCTATATCAATTCCACCGCTAGTTGTCACACAATCAATATTTTCATCCTTCTTAAGTTGGGGGGGTCCAATCCTTGATGTCCTTGCCGTGAAAAATTGCAAAATATTGGAAAAGTAAACAGAACGACACAAGTGTCGTTCTGCTAATAAAATCAATTTTGAAGAGCCGCGACCCGTACGAGCCACGATAAACGGAACATATTTAAGTTGTAGGCTGAACACGCCCCTTACAAAATTCTTGAGATATGCCAATTCCTTGAACTTTCAACCGAATCTGGACTAAGACTTGTGCTTTCACCTTTTCATACCTTATATTCTATATCAATTCCACCGCTAGTTGTCACACAATCAATATTTTCATCCTTCTTAGGTTAGGGGGGTCCAATCCTTGATGTCCTTGCCTTGAAAAATTGCAAAATATTGGAAAAGTAAACAGAACGACACAAGTGTCGTTCTGCTAATAAAATCAATTTTGAAGAGCCGCGACCCGTACGAGCCACGATAAACGATAAACGGAACATATTTGAGTTGCAAGCTGAACACGTCCCTTACAAAATACTTGAGATATGCCAATACCTTGTACTTTCACCCGAATCTAGACTATGACTTGTGCTTTCACCGTTTCGTACCTTATATTTTATATCAATTCCCCTATTAGTTGTCACACAATCAATATCTTCATCCTTCTTAGGTTGGGGGTCCAATCCTTGATGTCACTGCCTTGAAAAGTTACAAAATATTGGAAAAGTCAACAGAAAGAAACAAGTGTTGTTTTCACGACACTTGTGTCCTTCTGCCAATAAAATCTATTTTGAAGAGCCGCGACCCATCCGAGCCACGATAATCGATAAACGAAACCCGTTTAAGTTGCAGGCTGAACATGTCCCTTACAAAATATTTGAGATATGCCAATTCCTTGAACTTTCAACCGAATTTGGACTAAGACTTGTGCTTTCACCTTTTCATACCTTATATTCTATATCAATTCCACCGCTAGTTGTCACACAATCAATATTTTCATCCTTCTTAAGTTGGGGGGGTCCAATCCTTGATGTCCTTGCCGTGAAAAATTGCAAAATATTGGAAAAGTAAACAGAACGACACAAGTGTCGTTCTGCTAATAAAATCAATTTTGAAGAGCCGCAACCCGTACGAGCCACGATAAACGGAACATATTTAAGTTGTAGGCTGAACACGCCCCTTACAAAATTCTTGAGATATGCCAATTCCTTGAACTTTCAACCGAATCTGGCCTAAGACTTGTGCTTTCACCTTTTCATACCTTATATTCTATATCAATTCCACCGCTAGTTGTCACACAATCAATATTTTCATCCTTCTTAGGTTAGGGGGGTCCAATCCTTGATGTCCTTGCCTTGAAAAATTGCAAAATATTGGAAAAGTAAACAGAACGACACAAGTGTCGTTCTGCTAATAAAATCAATTTTGAAGAGCCGCGACCCGTACGAGCCACGATAAACGATAAACGGAACATATTTGAGTTACAAGCTGAACACGTCCCTTACAAAATACTTGAGATATGCCAATACCTTGTACTTTCACCCGAATCTAGACTATGACTTGTGCTTTCACCGTTTCGTACCTTATATTTTATATCAATTCCCCTATTAGTTGTCACACAATCAATATCTTCATCCTTCTTAGGTTGGGGGTCCAATCCTTGATGTCACTGCCTTGAAAAGTTACAAAATATTGGAAAAGTCAACAGAAAGAAACAAGTGTTGTTTTCACGACACTTGTGTCCTTCTGCCAATAAAATCGATTTTGAAGAGCCGCGACCCATCCGAGCCACGATAATCGATAAACGAAACCCGTTTAAGTTGTAGGCTGAACATGTCCCTTACAAAATATTTGAGATATGCCAATTCCTTGAACTTTCAACCGAATTTGGACTAAGACTTGTGCTTTTACCGTTTCATAACTTAAATTCTAAATAACTTCTTTCATTAGTGGTCAAACAATCAATATTTTCATCCATCTTAAGTTGGGGGGTCCAATCCTTGATGTCACTACCTTAAAAAGTTCCAAAATATTGGAAAAGTCAACAGAAAGAAACAAGTGTCGTTCTGCCAATAAAATCGATTTTGAAGAGCCGCGACCTGTCCGAGCCACGATAAACGATAAACGGAACCCGTTTAAGTTGCAGGCCAAAGAAGTCCCTTACAAAATATTTGAGATATGCCTATTCCTAGTACTTTCAACCGAATCTGGACTTTGACTTGTGCTTTCACCGTTTCATAATTTCTATTCTATATCAATTCCATCATTAGTTGTCACACAGTCAATATTTTCATCCTTCTTAGGTTGGCGGGTCCAATCCTTGATGTCCTTGCCTTGAAAAGTTACAAAATATTGGAAAAGTAAATAGAATGAAACAAGTGGTTTTCACGACACTTGTGTCGTTCTGCCAATAAATTCGATTTTGAAGAGCCGCGACCCGTCCGAGCGACGATAATCGATAAACGAAACCCGTTTAAGTTACAGGCTGAACATGTCCCTTACAAAATACTTGAGATATGCCTATTCCTTGTACTTTCAACCGAATCTGGACTAAGTCTTGTGCTTTCACCGTTTCATAACTTCTATTCTATATCAATTCCATCATTAGTTGTCACACAAACAATATTTTCATCCTTCTTAGGTTGGGGGGTCCATTTCTTGATGTCCTTGCCTTGAAAAGTTGTAAAATATTAGAAAAGTAAACAGAACGAGACAAGTGTCGTTCTGCTAATAAAATATATTTTGAAGAGCCGCGACCCGTACGAGACACGATAAACGATAAGCGAACATATTTAAGTTACAGGCTGAACACGCCCCTTACAAAATACTTGAGATATGCCAATACCTTGTACTTTCACCCGAATCTAGACTAAGACTTGTGCTTCCACCGTTTCATACCTTATATTTTATATCAATTCCACTATTAGTTGTCACACAGTCAATATCTTCATCCTTTTTAGGTTGGGGGGTCCAATCCTTGATGTCACTGCCTTCAAAAGTTACAAAATATTGAAAAAGTCAATAGAAAGAAACAAGTGTTGTTTTCACGACACTTGTATCGTTCCGCCAATAAAGTCTATTTAGAAGAGCCGCGACCCGTCCGAGCCACGATAATCGATAAACGGAACCCGTTTAAGTTGTAGGCCGAAGAAGTCCCTTACAACATACTTGAGATATGCCTATTCCTTGTAATTTCAACCGAATCTGGACTTAGACTTGTGCTTTCACCGTTTCATAACTTCTATTCTATATCAATTCCATCATTAGTTGTCACACAATCAATATTTTCATCCTTCTTAAGTTGGGGAGTCCAATCCTTGATGTCCTTGCCTTGAAAAGTTGCAAAATATTGGAAAAGTAAACAGAGTGAAACAAGTGTCGTTGTCTCGACCCTTGTGTCGTTCTGCCAATAAATTCGATTTTGAAGAGCCGCGACCCGTCCGAGCCACGATGATCGATAAACGGAACTCATTTAGGTTGCAGGTTGAACACGCCCATTAGAAAATTCTTGTGATATACCAATTCCTTGTACCTTCCACCGAATCCAGAATAAGACTTGTGCTTTCACCGCTTCATACTTTATATTCTATATCAATTCTACCGCTAGTTGTCACACAATCAATATTTTCATCCTTCTTAGATTGGGGGTTCCAATCATTGATGTCATTGCCTTGAAAAGCTGAAAAATATTAGAAATGTAAACAGAACGACACAACTGTCGTTCTGCTAATAAAATCGATTTTGAAGAGCTACGACCCGTACGAGCCACGATAAACGATAAACGAAACATATTTAAGTTGCTAGCTGAATACGTCCCTTAAAAAATACTTGAGATATGCCAATTCCTTGTACTTTTACCCGAATCTAGACTAAGACTTGTGCTTTCACCGTTTCATACCTTATATTCTACATCAATTCCACTGTTAGTTCTTAGGTTGGGGGTTCAATCCTTGATGTCACTGCCTTGAAATGTTACAAAATATCAGAAAAGTCAACAGAAAGAAACAAATGTTTTTTTCAGGACACTTGCGTCGTTCTGCCGATAAAATCGATTTTGAAGAATCGTGACCCGTCCGAGCCACGGTAATCGATAAACGGAATATGTTTAAGCTGCAGGCTGAACATGCCCCTTACAAAATACATGAGATATGCCAATTCCTTGTACTTTCACCCGAATCTAGACTAAAACTTGTGCTTTCACCATTTCATACCTTATATTTTATATCAATTCCACCCTTAGTTGTCACACAACCAATATCTTCATCCTTCTTAGGTTGGGGGGTCCAATCATTGATGTCACTGCCTTGAAAAGTTGCAAAATATTGAAAAAGTCAACATAATGATTCTGCCAAAAAAATCGATTTTGAAGAACCGCGACCCGTCCGCGCCACGATAATCGATAAACGGAACCTGTTAAGTTGCAGGCTGAACACGCCCCTTACAAAATACTTGAGATATGCCTATTACTTGTACTTTCAACCGAATTTGGACTAAGACTTGTGCTTTCACCGTTTTATAACATCCATTCTATATCAATTCCATCATTAGTTATCACACGATGAATATTTTCATCGTTCTTAGGTTGGGGGTTCCAATCTTTGCTCTCCTTGCTTTGAAAAGTTGCAAAATATTGGAAAAGTAATCTGCCAATAAAATTGATTTTGAAGAGTCGCGACCCGTCCGAGCCACGATAATTGATGAACGGAACCCGTTTAAGTTGCAGGTGGAACACACCCATTACAAAATACTTGAGATATGCCTATTCCTTGTACTTTCAACCGAATCTAGAATAAGACTTGTGCTTTCACCGTTTCATACCTTACATTCTATATCAATTCCACCGTTAGTTGTCACACAATCAATATTTTCATCCTTCTTAGGTTGGGGGGGTCCAATCCTTGATGTCCTAGCCATGAAAAATTGCAAAATATTGAGAAGGTAAAAAGAACGATACAAGTGTCGTTCTCCTAATAAAATTGATTTTGAAGAGCCGCGATCCGTCCGAGCCACGATAAACGATAAACGGAATATGTTTCAGTAGCACGGTGAACACGGCCCTTACAAAATACTTGAGATATGCTTATTCCTTGTACTTTCAACCGAATCTGGACTTAGAATTGTGCTTTCACCGTTTCATAACTTCTATTCTATATCAATTCCATCATTAATTGTCACACAATCAATATTTTCATCATTCTTAGGTTGGGGGGGTCCAATCCTTGATTTCCTTGCCTTGAAAAGTTGCAAAATAATGGAAAAGTAAACAGAACGACACAAGTGTCGTTTACACGACACTTGTGTCGTCTGCCAATAGAATCGAATTAGAAGAGCCGCGACCCGTCGGAGCCATGATAAATGATAAATAGAACATGTTTAAATAGTACGGTGAACACGCCCCTTACAAAATACTTGAGATATGCTAATTCCTTGTACTTTCAACCGAATCTAGACTAAGACTTGTGCTTTCACTGTTTCATACCTTATATTCTATCAATTCCACCGTTAGTTGTCACACAATCAATATTTTCATCCTTCTTAGGCTGGGGGGTCCAATCCTTGATGTCCTTGCCTTGAAAAGTTACAAAATATTGGAAAAGTAAACAAAATGAAACAAGTGGTTTTCACGACACTTGTGTCGTTCTGCCAATAAAATCGATTTTGAAGAGCCGCGACCTGTCCGAGCCACGATAATCGATAAACGGAACCCGTTTAAGTTGCAGGCTCAACACGTCCCATACAAAATACTTGAGATATGCCTATTCCTTGTACTTTCAACCGAATCTGGACTAAGACTTCTGCTTTCACCATTTCATAACTTCTATTCCATATCGATTCCATCATTAGTTATCATAAAATCAATATTTTCATCCTTCTTAAGTTGGGGGTCCAATCCTTAATGTCCTTGCCTTGAAATGTTGCAAAATATTGGAAAAGTAAACAGAACGACACAAGTGTCGTTTTCACGACACTTGCGTCGTTCTGCCGATAAAATCGATTTTGAAGAATCGTGACCCGTCCGAGCCACGTTAATCGATAAACGGAATATGTTTAAGTTGCAGGCTGAACAAGCCCCTTACAAAATACTTGAGATATGCCAATTCCTTGTACTTTCACCCGAATCTAGACTAAAACTTGTGCTTTCACCATTTCATACCTTATATTTTATATCAATTCCACCGTTAGTTGTCACACAATCAATATCTTCATCCTTCTTAGGTTGGGAGGTCCAATCGTTGATGTCACTGCCTTGAAAAGTTGCAAAATATTGAAAAAGTCAACATAATGATTCTGCCAAAAAAATCGATTTTGAAGAACCGCGACCCGTCCGCGCCACGATAATCGATAAACGGAACCTGTTAAGTTGCAGGCTGAACACGCCCCTTACAAAATACTTGAGATATGCCTATTACTTGTACTTTCAACCGAATTTGGACTAAGACTTGTGCTTTCACCGTTTTATAACATCCATTCTATATCAATTCCATCATTAGTTATCACACGATGAATATTTTCATCGTTCTTAGGTTGGGGGTTCCAATCTTTGCTGTCCTGGCTTTGAAAAGTTGCAAAATATTGGAAAAGTAATCTGCCAATAAAATTGATTTTGAAGAGTCGCGACCCGTCCGAGCCACGATAATTGATGAACGGAACCCGTTTAAGTTGCAGGTGGAACACACCCATTACAAAATACTTGAGATATGCCTATTCCTTGTACTTTCAACCGAATCTAGAATAAGACTTGTGCTTTCACCGTTTCATACCTTATATTCTATATCAATTCCACCGTTAGTTGTCACACAATCAATATTTTCATCCTTCTTAGGTTGGGGGGGGGGTCCAATCCTTGATGTCCTAGCCTTGAAAAATTGCAAAATATTGAAAAGGTAAACAGAACGATACAAGTGTCGTTCTCCCAATAAAATCGATTTTGAAGAGCCGCGATCCGTCCGAGCCACGATAAACGATAAACGGAATATGTTTCAGTAGCACGGTGAACACGACCCTTACAAAATACTTGAGATATGCTTATTCCTTGTACTTTCAACCGAATCTGGACTTAGAATTGTGCTTTCACCGTTTCATAACTTCTATTCTATATCAGTTCCATCATTAATTGTCACACAATCAATATTTTCATCCTTCTTAGGTTGGGGGGGGGGGTCCAATCCTTGATTTCCTTACCTTGAAAAGTTAGAAAATAATGGAAAAGTAAACAGAACGACACTTGTGTCGTTTACACGACACTTGTGTCGTCTGCCAATAGAATCGATTTAGAAGAGCGCGGACCCGTCCGAGCCATGATAAATGATAAACGGAACATGTTTAAATAGTACGGTGAACACGCCCCTTACAAAATACTTGAGATATGCTAATTCCTTGTACTTTCAAACGAATCTAGACTAAGACTTGTGCTTTCACCATTTCATACCTTATATTCTATCAATTCCACCGTTAGTTGTCACACAATCAATACTTTCATCCATTTTAGGTTGGGGGGTCCAATCCTTGATGTCCTTGCCTTGAAAAGTTACAAAATATTGGAAAAGTAAACAGTATGAAACAAGTGGTTTTCATGACATTTGTGTCGTTCTGCCAATAAAATCGATTTTAAAGAGCCGCAGCCCGTCCGAGCCACGATAATCGATAAACGGAACCCGTTTAAGTTGCAGGCTGAAAACGTCCCATACAAAACGCTTGAGATATGCATATTCCTTGTACTTTCAACCGAATCTGGACTAAGACTTCTGCTTTCACCGTTCGTAACTTCTATTCTATATCGATTCCATCATTAGTTGTCACAAAATCAATATTTTCATCCTTCTTAGGTTGGGGGGTCCAATCCTTGATGTCCTTGCCTTGAAAAGTCGCAAAATATTGGCAAAGTAAACAGAACGACACAAGTGTCATTTATCGTTTTGTCAATAAAATCGATTTTGAAGAGCCGCGACCTGTCCGAGCCACGATAATCGATAAACGGAATATGTTTAAATTGCAGGTTGAACACGCCCCTTACAAAATACTTGAGATATGCCAATTCCGTGTAGTTTCACCCGAATCTAGACTAAGACTTGTGCTTTCACCATTTCATTCCGTATATTTTATATCAATTCTACCGTTAGTTGTCACACGATCAATATCTTCATCCTTCTTAGGTTGGGGGTCCAATCTTTGATGTCACTGCCTTGAAAAGTTGCAAAATATTGAAAAAGTCAACAAAATGATTCTGCCAAATAAATCGATTTTGAAGAGCTGCGACCTGTCCGCGCCACGATAATCGATAAACGGAACCCGTTTAAGTTGCAGGGCGAACACGCCCCTTACAAAATTCTTATGATATGTCTATTCCTTGTACTTTAAACCGAATCTGGACTTAGAGTTGTGCTTTCACCATTTCATAACTTCTATTCTACATCAATTCCACCATTAGTTGTCACAGAATCAATATTTTCATCCTTCTTAGGCTGGGGGGGTCCAATCCTTGATGTCCTTGCCTTGAAAAGTTACAAAATATTGGAAAAGTAAACAAAATGAAACAAGTGGTTTTCACGACACTTGTGTCGTTCTGCCAATAAAATCGATTTTGAAGAGCCGCGACCTGTCCGAGCCACGATAATCGATAAACGGAACCCGTTTAAGTTGCAGGCTCAACACGTCCCATACAAAATACTTGAGATATGCCTATTCCTTGTACTTTCAACCGAATCTGGACTAAGACTTCTGCTTTCACCATTTCATAACTTCTATTCCATATCGATTCCATCATTAGTTATCATAAAATCAATATTTTCATCCTTCTTAAGTTGGGGGTCCAATCCTTAATGTCCTTGCCTTGAAATGTTGCAAAATATTGGAAAAGTAAACAGAACGACACAAGTGTCGTTTTCACGACACTTGCGTCGTTCTGCCGATAAAATCGATTTTGAAGAATCGTGACCCGTCCGAGCCACGGTAATCGATAAACGGAATATGTTTAAGTTGCAGGCTGAACAAGCCCCTTACAAAATACATGAGATATGCCAATTCCTTGTACTTTCACCCGAATCTAGACTAAAACTTGTGCTTTCACCATTTCATACCTTATATTTTATATCAATTCCACCGTTAGTTGTCACACAATCAATATCTTCATCCTTCTTAGGTTGGGAGGTCCAATCGTTGATGTCACTGCCTTGAAAAGTTGCAAAATATTGAAAAAGTCAACATAATGATTCTGCCAAAAAAATCGATTTTGAAGAACCGCGACCCGTCCGCGCCACGATAATCGATAAACGGAACCTGTTAAGTTGCAGGCTGAACACGCCCCTTACAAAATACTTGAGATATGCCTATTACTTGTACTTTCAACCGAATTTGGACTAAGACTTGTGCTTTCACCGTTTTATAACATCCATTCTATATCAATTCCATCATTAGTTATCACACGATGAATATTTTCATCGTTCTTAGGTTGGGGGTTCCAATCTTTGCTGTCCTGGCTTTGAAAAGTTGCAAAATATTGGAAAAGTAATCTGCCAATAAAATTGATTTTGAAGAGTCGCGACCCGTCCGAGCCACGATAATTGATGAACGGAACCCGTTTAAGTTGCAGGTGGAACACACCCATTACAAAATACTTGAGATATGCCTATTCCTTGTACTTTCAACCGAATCTAGAATAAGACTTGTGCTTTCACCGTTTCATACCTTATATTCTATATCAATTCCACCGTTAGTTGTCACACAATCAATATTTTCATCCTTCTTAGGTTGGGGGGTCCAATCCTTGATGTCCTAGCCTTGAAAAATTGCAAAATATTGAAAAGGTAAACAGAACGATACAAGTGTCGTTCTCCCAATAAAATCGATTTTGAAGAGCCGCGATCCGTCCGAGCCGCGATCCGTCCGAGCCTTACAGTAGCACGGTGAACACGACCCTTACAAAATACTTGAGATATGCTTATTCCTTGTACTTTCAACCGAATCTGGACTTAGAATTGTGCTTTCACCGTTTCATAACTTCTATTCTATATCAGTTCCATCATTAATTGTCACACAATCAATATTTTCATCCTTCTTAGGTTGGGGGGGGTCCAATCCTTGATTTCCTTACCTTGAAAAGTTAGAAAATAATGGAAAAGTAAACAGAACGACACTTGTGTCGTCTGCCAATAGAATCGATTTAGAAGAGCGCGGACCCGTCCGAGCCATGATAAATGATAAACGGAACATGTTTAAATAGTACGGTGAACACGCCCCTTACAAAATACTTGAGATATGCTAATTACTTGTACTTTCAAACGAATCTAGACTAAGACTTGTGTTTTCACCATTTCATACCTTATATTCTATCAATTCCACCGTTAGTTGTCACACAATCAATACTTTCATCCATTTTAGGTTGGGGGGTCCAATCCTTGATGTCCTTGCCTTGAAAAGTTACAAAATATTGGAAAAGTAAACAGTATGAAACAAGTGGTTTTCATGACATTTGTGTCGTTCTGCCAATAAAATCGATTTTAAAGAGCCGCAGCCCGTCCGAGCCACGATAATCGATAAACGGAACCCGTTTAAGTTGCAGGCTGAAAACGTCCCATACAAAACGCTTGAGATATGCATATTCCTTGTACTTTCAACCGAATCTGGACTAAGACTTCTGCTTTCACCGTTCGTAACTTCTATTCTATATCGATTCCATCATTAGTTGTCACAAAATCAATATTTTCATCCTTCTTAGGTTGGGGGGTCCAATCCTTGATGTCCTTGCCTTGAAAAGTCGCAAAATATTGGCAAAGTAAACAGAACGACACAAGTGTCATTTATCGTTTTGTCAATAAAATCGATTTTGAAGAGCCGCAACCTGTCCGAGCCACGATAATCGATAAACGGAATATGTTTAAATTGCAGGTTGAACACGCCCCTTACAAAATACTTGAGATATGCCAATTCCGTGTAGTTTCACCCGAATCTAGACTAAGACTTGTGTTTTCACCATTTCATTCCGTATATTTTATATCAATTCTACCGTTAGTTGTCACACGATCAATATCTTCATCCTTCTTAGGTTGGGGGTCCAATCTTTGATGTCACTGCCTTGAAAAGTAGCAAAATATTGAAAAAGTCAACAAAATGATTCTGCCAAATAAATCGATTTTGAAGAGCTGCGACCTGTCCGCGCCACGATAATCGATAAACGGAACCCGTTTAAGTTGCAGGGCGAACACGCCCCTTACAAAATTCTTATGATATGTCTATTCCTTGTACTTTAAACCGAATCTGGACTTAGAGTTGTGCTTTCACCATTTCATAACTTCTATTCTACATCAATTCCACCATTAGTTGTCACAGAATCAATATTTTCATCCTTCTTAGGCTGGGGGGGTCCAATCCTTGATGTCCTTGCTTTGAAAAGTTGCAAAATATTGGAAACGTAATCTGCCAATAAAATTAATTTTGAAGAGCCGCGACCCGTCCGAGCCATGATAAATGATAAACGGAACATGTTTAAGTAGTATGGTGAACACGCCCCTTACAAAATATTTGAGATATGCCCATTACTTGTACTTTCAACCGAATCTAGACTAAGACTTGTGCTTTCTCCGTTTCATACCTTATATTCTCTATCAATTCCACCGTTAGTTGTCACACAATCAATATGTTCATCCTTCTTAAGTTGGGGTGTCCAATCCTTGATGTCCTTGCCTTGAAAAGTTACAAAATATTGGAAAAGTAAACAGAATGAAACAAGTGGTTTTCACGACACTTGTGTCGTTCTGCCAATAAAATCGATTTTGAGGAACTGCGACCCGTCCGAGTCACGATAATCGACAAACGGAACCCGTTTAAGTTGCAGGCTGAACACGTCCCATACAAAATACTTGAGATATGCCAATTTCTTGTACTTTCAACCGAATTCAGACTAAGACTTGTGTTTTCACCGTTTCATACCTTATATTCTATATCAATTCCACTGTTAGTTGTCACACAATCAACATCTTCATCCTTCTTAAGTTGGGGGGTCCAATCCTTCATGTCACTGCCTTAAAAAGTTCCAAAATATTGGAAAAGTCAACAGAAAGAAACAAGTGTCGTGAAAGAAAGAAACAAGTGTCGTTTTCACGACACTTGTGTCGTTCTGCCAATAAAATCGATTTTGAAGAGCCGCGACCCGTCCGAGCCACGATAAACGATAAACGGAACCCGTTTAAGTTGTAGGCCGAAGAAGTCCCTTACAACATACTTGAGATATGCCTATTCCTTGTAATTTCAACCGAATCTGGACTTAGACTTGTGCTTTCACCGTTTCATAACTTCTATTCTATATCAATTCCATCATTAGTTGTCACACAATCAATATTTTCATCCTTCTTAGGTTGGGGGGTCCAATCCTTGATGTCCTTGCCTTGAAAAGTTGCAAAATATTGGAAAAGTAAGCATAACGATACAAGTGTCGTGAAAACGACACTTGTGTCGTCTGCCAATAAAATCGATTTTGAAGAGCCGCGACCCGTCCGAGCCACGATAAACGGAACCCGTTTAAGTTGCATGCGGAAGACTTGTGCTTTCCCGACACTTGTGTCATTCTGCCAATAAAATCGATTTTGAAGAGCCGCGACCCATCAAAGCCACGATAATCGACAAACGAAACCCGTTTAAGTTGCAGGCTGAACACGTCCCAAACAAAATATTTGAGATATGCCAATTTCTTGTACTTTCAACCGAATTTAGACTAAGACTTGTGCTTTCACCGTTTCATACCTTATATTCTATATCAATTCCACTGTTAGTTGTCACACAATCAACATCTTCATCCTTCTTAAGTTGGGGGGTCCAATCCTTGATGTCACTACCTTAAAAAGTTCCAAAATATTGGAAAAGTCAACAGAAAGAAACAAGTGTCGTTCTGCCAATAAAATCGATTTTGAAGAGCCGCGACCTGTCCGAGGCACGATAAATGATAAACGGAACCCGTTTAAGTTGCAGGCCAAAGAAGTCCCTTACAAAATATTTGAGATATGCCTATTCCTAGTACTTTCAACCGAATCTGGACTTTGACTTGTGTTTTCACCGTTTCATAATTTCTATTCTATATCAATTCCATCATTAGTTGTCACACAGTCAATATTTTCATCCTTCTTAGGTTGGCGGGTCCAATCCTTGATGTCCTTGCCTTGAAAAGTTACAAAATATTGGAAAAGTAAATAGAATGAAACAAGTGGTTTTCACGACACTTGTGTCGTTCTGCCGATAAAATCGATTTTGAAGAGCCGCAACCCGTCCGTACCACGATAATCGATAAACGGAACCCGTTTAAGTTGCTGGCTGAACACGTCCCATACAAAATACTTGAGTTACGCCTATTCCTTGTACTTTCAACCGAATCTGGACTAAGACTTGTGCTTTCACCGTTTCATAACTTCTATTCGATATCAATTCCACCGTTAGTTGTCACACAATCAATATTTTCATCCTTTTTAGGTTGGGGGGTCCAATCCTTGATGTCCTTCCCTTGAAAACTTGCAAAATATTGGAAACGTAAACAGAACGATAAAAGTGTCATTTTCACGACACGTGTCATTCTGCCAATAAAATCGATTTTGAAGAGCCGGGAATCGTCCGAGGCACGATAATCGATAAACGGAACCCGTTTAAGTTGCAAGTTGATCACGCTCATTACAAAATACTTGAGATATGCCAATTCCTTATAGTTTCAACCGTATCTAGAATATGACTTGTGTTTTCACCGTTTCATACCTTATATTCTATAACAATTCCACCGTTAGTTGTTACACAGTCAATATTTTCATCCTTCTTAGGTTTGGGAGATCCAATCCTTGATGTCCTTGCTTTGAAAAATTACAAAATATTGGAAAAGTAAATTGAACGATACAAGTGTCGTTCTGCCAATAAAATCGATTTTGAAGAGTCGCGATCTGTCCGAGCCACGATAAACGATAAACGGAATATGTTTAAGTAGCATGGTGAACACGCCCCTTACAAAATACTTGAGATATACCAATTTCTTGTACTTTCAACCGAATTTAGATTAAGACATGTGCTTTCACCGTTTCATACCTTATATTCTATATCAATTCCACTGTTAGTTGTCACACAATCAATATCTTCATTCTTCTTAAGTTGGGGGGTCCAATTCTTGATGTCACTGCCTTGAAGAGTTCCAAAATATTGGAAAAGTCAACAGAAAGAAACAAGTGTCGTTTTCACGACACTTGTGTCGTTCTGCCAATACAATCGATTTTGAAGAACCACGACCCGTCCGAGCCACGATAAACGATAAACGGAACCCGTTTAAGTTGCAGGTTGAAGACTTGTGCTTTCTCGACACTTGTGTCGTTCTGCCAATAAAATCGATTTTGAAGAGCCGCAACCCGTCCAAGCGAAGATAATCGATAAACGGAATCCGTTTAAGTTGTAGGCTGAGCGCGCCCCTTACAAAATACTTGAGATATGTATATTCCTTGTAATTTCAACCGTATCTAGAATAAGACTTGTGCTTTCACGGTTTCATACCTTATATTCTATATCAATTCAATCGTTAGTTGTCACACAGTCAATATTTTCATCCTTCTTAGGTTGGGGAGTCCAATCCTTGATGTCCTTGTCTTGAAAAGGTGCAAAATATTGCAAAAATAAACAGAACGACACATGTGTCGTTGGGAGGTCCAATCCTTGATAATCTTGCCTTGAAAAGTTGTCAAATATTGGAAAAGTAAACAGAACGACACAAGGGCCGTTCCGTCAAAAAAATCGATTTTGAAGAGTCGCGACCCACCCGAGCCACGATAAACGGAACATGTTTAAGTTGCAAGTTGAACACGCCCATTACAAAATACTTGAGATATGTGTATTCCTTGTAATTTCAACCGTATCTAGAATAAGACTTGTGCTTTCACCGTTTCATACATTATATTCTATATCAATTCCACTGTTAGTTGTCACACAAACAATATCTTCATCCTTCTTAGGTTGGGGGGTCCAATCCTTGATGTCACTACCTTGAAAAGTTGCAAAATATTCGGAAAGTCAACAGAATGAAACAAGTGTTGTTTTCACGACACTTGTGTCGTTCTGCCAATGAAATCGATTTTGAAGAGCCGCGACCCGTCCGAGCCACGATAAATGATAAACGGAACATGTTTATGTTGCAGGTTGAACACGCCCCTTACAAAATACTTGAGATATGCCTATTTCTTGTACTTTCAACCGAATCTGGACTAAGACTTGTGCTTTCACCATTTCATAACTTCTATTCTATATCAATTCCATCATTAGTTACAATCAATATTTTCATCCTTCTTAGGTTGGGGGGTCCAATCCTTGATGTCCTTCCTTGAAATTGTAAAAAATTGGAAAAGTGAACAGAACGACACAAGTGTTGTTCTGCCATAAAATCGATTTTGAAAAGCCGCGACCCATCCGAGCCATGATAAACGATAAAGGAAACATGTTTAAGTAGCACGGTGAACACACCCCTTACAAAATACTTGAGATATGCCAATTCCTCGTACTTTCAATCGAATCTAGACTCAGACTTGTGCTTTCACCGTCTCATACCTTATATTCTATAACAATTCCACCGTTAGTAGTCACACAATCAATATCTTCATCCTTCTTAGGTTGGCGGGTCCAATCATTGATGTCACTCCCTTGAAAATTTGCAAAATATTGGAAAATTCAACAGAAAGAAACAAGTGTTGTTTTCACGACACTTGCGTCGTTCTGCAAATAATATCGATTTTGAAGAGCCGCGACCCATCCGAGCCACGATAATCGATAAACGGAACCCGTTTAAGTTGCAGGCTGAACACGCCCCTCACAAAATACTTGAGATATGCCTATTCCTTGTACTTTCAACCGAATCTGGACTAAGACTTGTGTTTTCACGATTTCATAACTTCTACTATATATCAATTCCATCGTTAGTTGTCACACAATCAATATTTTCATCCTTCTTAGGTTGGGGAGTCCAATCCTTGAAGTCCTTGCCTTGAAAAGTTGTAAAATATTAGAAAAGTCAACATAACGAAACAAGTGTCGTGAAATGTCGTTCTGCCAATAAAATCGATTTTGAAGAGCCGCGACCCGTCCAGCCACGATAAACGATAAACGGAACCCGTTTAAGTTGCAGGTTGAACACGCCCCTTGCAAAATACTTGAGATATGCCAATTCCTTGTACATTCACCCGAATCTAGACTAAAACTGTGCTTTCACTGTTTCATACCTTATATTCTATATCAATTCCATTGTTAGTTGTCACACAATCAATATCTTCATCCTTCTTAGGTTGGGAGGACCAATCCTTGATGTCACTGCCTTGAAAAGTTGCAAAATATTGGAAAAGTCAACAGAATGAAACAAGTGTCGTGAAATGTCGTTTTGCCAATAAAATCGATTTTGAAGATCCCGACCCATCCGAACCACGATAATCGATAAACGGAACTCGTATAAGTTGCAGGCTGAACACGCCCCTTACAAAATACTTGAGATATGTCTATTCCTTGTACTTTCAAGCGAATTTGGACTAAGACTTGTGCTTTCACCGTTTCATAACTTCTATTCTATATCAATTCCACCGTTAGCTGTCACAAAATCAATATTTTCATCATTCTTAGGTTGGGGCGTCCAATCCTTGATGTCCTTGCCTTGAAAAGTTGTAAAATATTAGAAAAGTCAACATAATGAAACAAGTGTCGTGAAATGTCGTTCTGCCTATAAAATCGATTTTGAAGAGCCGCGACCCGTCCGAGCCACGATAATCGATAAACGGAACCCGTTTAAGTTGCAGGTTGAACACGCCCCTTGCAAAATACTTGAGATATGCCAATTCCTTGTACATTCACCCGAATCTAGACTAAGACTGTGCTTTCACTGTTTTATACCTTATATTCTATATAAATTCCATTGTTAGTTGTCACACAATCAATATCTTCATCCTTCTTAGGTTGGGGGACCAATCCTTGATGTCACTGCCTTGAAAAGTTGCAAAATATTGGAAAAGTCAACAGAATGAAACAAATGTCGTGAAATGTCGTTCTGCAAATAAAATCGATTTTGAAGAGCCGCGAACCGACTGAACCACGATAATCGATAAACGGAACCCGTTTAAATTGCAGGCTGAACACCA
>JAGHKM010000132.1:0-31968 GCA_019097785.1 Fraxinus excelsior
AATCCTCACATTAATAAGCATGGGATGAAAGATTCCAACATACAAAAGCACCCCTATATAAGATAAATACATCACTTGAATGAGGGTAAATGGTAAGTAAACAAAGAGAATAAATGTGAGCATACCTGACCAAGGAGAGCTGGAACATTATCACCATCTCCGTCCAGAACAATCTTGAAAGCATTAAGTGCCTGATCAATATCACCTTTGGCCAGAAAAAGCTGACCTGTGAAAGAGAATATGCGGAAGCATTAATAATGCTAAACCTGGCAAAGAGGAAATGCAAAATAGTAGTATGCAAAAGTGAAACAAGAAGATAATTGTTTTCTAAAAAGTAAGAAGATAATCTAATATGCAAAAGAAGCTGCTAATGGTCTTAACTCAATCCAGCCCGATCTTATTTTCCATTATCAATATACTTTTAACCATCCTTCAAAATCCAAAGACAATAGTTATAAGTAAGACTGTAGTCATGGATTTTGCCTCCACCTTCATAGAATTCTGCTTCATGAAAAAGAGCTAATGAAGATAACTGTATTAAGAGTAGTTAATTTTCACACAGGCCAACAAGAATTCTACTTCAAGCTCGACTCATTTCTCTTGCCAATATTCATCATTAGATCTTAAGTTTAGGATTCATGTACAATGATAAAGTAAACATGTGTCCAAAATATGCAATGAAGACAACAATTTTACCCTAACATGTAAACATAATGATATTAAGACTTTTTCACGAAGAAAGAAAAGAAAAGAATAATAACTCAGGATGATTAGGAAACATCATTTTTCGAATTGCTTAATCCGATTCACAATGTAAAGATCAAGTATAAAAACATCTTTAAGAGACTCTTTATTTTTAAAAATTACTTTGATCATAATAAAGAGCATCTTTAAATTCAAATAGTAAAATATGTTTATACACTATTCGTCTTTATTTTTTTGTTTCAGGAACATAATCTCAAGATTTGACTTTTTAAAATAAAGAGTATTTGACTTTTAAAGAGTTTCTTGTAGATACTCTAAGGATAAATATTTGAAGTTATAAAAAGCAGCAATATATCATCATTTGCAAAAAAAAAAAAAAAAAATTTAGCTTTGTGAAAAAAATTGTGATAAGCTCGAGAACAATGTGTATAGTAGAACAAATGATATGCAAGTCTCTATGCTAGTCATACTAAATCTAAATCTAACTGCCCAATTACTTAACATGCATACCTTTCCCAATCCATGTTGAAGGCTCACGTGGGTCAATTTTTGAAGCCTTGTTATAGTAGTGTGAAGCAGTAATGAAATGCTCTTCCTTTTCTCCTTGTTTTGTCTCTATTTTGCCAAGATAGCTGTAATATGCTCCCAAAGCATTTAAAATGGCAATCCTCTCACATCTCACGTCTGCAAAATATTCATCAACTTCTGCACAACAATAACCTACGTCAAAATCTAATGGAATTCCTTTTTATCGTGTGAAAGAATGTAAACATTAAGAATATGTACCTGGACTAGACCCTTCTTCCAATATTTGTCGAAACTGTTCGAGTTTTCCTTGTTTGAAGTATTCCCTCTGAACCCAAAAATAGAGATTCATAAAATATGAAAACAGATACAATTCAATATGCACCAGTCGCCAACCCACACTAGTATTAACGCATAACCAACTATTATAATTGGCACATAAATAACACTACAAGCAGCACAATGTATGTACGACATGGCAAACATCTCAAAAGATAAGATGTGGTTTTAAACTGCAGCCTGACTACATCGAATTCCACTATTCCAACATATAAGGAAATTACTTAAATACACAAGCACACATGCATCTCTTTTATTCTCCAATTGTTTCTGGGAAATAATGCTTTTCCATTCTTCAAAAAGAGAAAAACAAATAGAAACTCAAATACTGATTCTCCTGGATGCTCATTAAGTAATGCCAAATGCGCCAATTTCTAATCCAATAACTAAACCAACTTGATAAGCATGTTATGAAGAATATTTTTCATACCCCATCATACATTTAAATATAAATAAGAATAATTATTTACATAAGATATACATATAAACACATAAAACCATTAAAAAAAGAGCATTAATTTTGCTTAATAAAAATGGTTTTTTTTTTTTTTCTTACAAATTTAATTTTTTTATTAAAACACATCATGTATACAAATATAAATCTAAAGTGAAGATGCCAAAAAAAAAAAAACTCCCATTTCAGTAAAAATGAGTTGTACACAAATTCTTACATATGTGAGAGGGCGTAAGTGAACATTTAAATGAATCTAAAGGCATGCACACAAACACATGTATAAAAATAAACATACAGCGATGGTGAGCCAGAGATCAAGTGGAGCTTGCTCCGCCTTCAGAATGTCAATGATGTCAGTGGCATCAAGGGGTAACTGGTCTAGCACCACTTGCACCACCTCTTCCGAGTTCTGCACCGGTATGTATATGCACGCCATTCCTCTCTACCAGTTTATTGGTTGTTCAATTCAATCTGAGTTTTTAGATCCCTAATTGAAAGACTAAATGTGATAACTCAATTGACAAAACCCTAGTACTCGAATTTATGCAATTTGAAGATTTAAGCTCCTATATGACAACTGTTTTTATTCTATTTCTGCATGTGTCTCTTCTTTCTGCATGTGTCAGTTGTTTGGAGTGCTTGTCATGTAAATGGTGTGGAGTGGGTCGGCCCATGGTCTAAGGCCTTTTTAATGTTTTTTTTTTTTTTTTTTTGAAGAAATTGTCAAAAAAAAAAAAAAAAAAATTGTTGCCGCTTTCTTGCTGTAATATGTGGCTCCATCATTGTTCTCCAGTAAGTAAATCGAAACTAGTTTGAAAAATAAGCTTTATCACAACAAAGATGTTCTCTAGCCATATCTAAAGATATTTTGTATTCAATACTCTTTATCTTGGCGTTGGATCAAACTGTGCTTTTTGAGTAAAATTTGTCAATCTCATTAAATTCTCAATATTTCATCCTTGCAGTATTTAGTGCGTTTTTCAATCATGGAAAGGGATTTTTATGTTTGTTTTGAAAATATGGGTTCGACTTAGTGAGGGTTTAAATAGTTATTTCATTAATATTTAATTTAACTCAAAATTATAAAAACGATCTAATTTAGTATAAAAAGAAAACAATGTTACTTGAAATACAGAGAGAGACATTCGACAAATAGCATTAAAATTTATAATTAAAATTTCCAATAATTTAATAATTTTATTAGAATCAATTATAAAGTTTTTCGGATTTCCCTGATGATATACTCACTGAACATCGGTCACATACCTAGTACACAATTGTTTCGTTGCGTGAGACTTAGCACCTATCTCGAGTAAATGCCTTGTCGCACCTATAATATAAAATAATATGAGTGAATGCTCAGCAAGCAATGATATGTATGATCAAATATATGTACATGATTTACAATACTCAAAGTATTCATTATTGAAGTTCAAGAATTTCTTCACGATTTCAGCTTATTGTTTCTAATCTGTGGGCTCGAATTCCACTATGATGTACTCATGTGAACTCAAATATCAATATGGATAAGATCATGCATGCCTTATATATATACTAGGTGCAAGCAACATGCAATACACGTTTGCTTAGTTTATATTTAATAGTTTTGTTTAAGAATTAATTTGTTATTAATAAAGATGTAATTTTTTTGGTTAATTAAATAATTAATGATGTAATGTTTATGTAATTGATAAATAATTAAATAAAGTGTTTCTCTCTGTCATCTCCAACCCAAAATCACAAACAGAAAACTCAAGGTATGTTAAGGGGTAAGAATATGAGTTTACTTAGACTCCATTTGATTCTCATTAATGTAAAATGAGGATGAAAAATATAGCCATTATTGGACCTCACACAAGAGATAGAAATTTAAAATTGATAGATTGATGTGATAGATAACGGTCATATTTTTCATTTTTATAGAGTTATCGTAAATATATGAATATTGGTCTCGTTGGATAAATCATAATTAGATATATAAATCAGATTCGAGAAAAGGTCAATTCAGATAAGTTAGCTCCAAGATATTTTAGTTTGAAGGAATTATCAAAAGCTAATTTATTTTTATTATTATTATTTAATTATAATTTTGAAAATAAGGGGTGGTGAAAAAAGATTTTCCGTTAAAACAAGAAATTCGGTTAGTTTTTCCGTTAAATCAAGAAATTCCGTTAGTTTTTCCGTTAAACCAACATATTCAGTTTAATAACCACTTTTTATATATAAAAAGATATAACTTTCTAGATGAAGAATAAGACATAAAATCCAAGAAAAAAGCGAAACTAAAAACACCACGGCGCCACCATACGAGCGCCCTGGCTCTCAAGGCAAAAAACAAGTGTTCTGTCCTTTTTTCCGCTCCAAATTATTTTTTCATCTCAAAGTTATTTTCCAAGTCAAACTCACAATTTTTAACTTGAATAAGACTTAAATAGCATTCCAAACTGAATTCGTTTTGACATGCACTTCGGTTAGAATTCTTCAATTAGTTCAACAAGGAGTTCGAGTCACACCCAAATTCTAACACGCATAAAAATAGAGCTTTATTGCAAAAATAATTTTGCGAAAAAAATATGTTAGTTGCAGACATTGTCGTGCTATGAGTCACAAAATTTATTTTTGCAGCAAACTTCAATCCTTCATCGCATTAACAAACTCACAACATTATTCGTTTGACACAGAAACTACAAAATAGCAAAGAGATATTTGTCGTCATAATGTCGTAGCAATGCATATATGTCGCAAAAATTAAAAGGGCGACAAGTTAGTTTGTCGCAATGATTATTCCAATAAAAGTTGTGCGAGAAAAATATTTGTTGCGAATACTATTTTAAAGATACAACTTTTATTATCTATATATTTTGCTACAACACATGGTTATAGTAAAATATCTTTAATAACAAATCATGTTTGTCGCGAAATATTTTTTCTAAATACTTTTGATATGTTGCATAATATATTTTAAGATATTCAACATTTGTAGTATAATTTATTATGTAACAAGTGATGTTTATCTTAAAACTTATTTCACAACACGTGATGTTTGTCACGTCATCATTTGTGTAATGATGTATAGTTGTTGCCTAATTTATTTCG
Organism: Fraxinus excelsior; assembly: GCA_019097785.1. Taxonomy (NCBI): domain Eukaryota; kingdom Viridiplantae; phylum Streptophyta; class Magnoliopsida; order Lamiales; family Oleaceae; genus Fraxinus; species Fraxinus excelsior. The sequence continues at coordinate 5,120 of JAGHKM010000132.1, forward strand.
TGATTATTTATATATGTTTTGTATTCTATTTTACAATATATAAAATTGCTATGCAAGTTATTTTGTGGCACTGACAGATTGTGTTTATAGCTGAATTTATTTTTCAACACAAAGAATTTGTTGCTTCAATGATATAGAGTTGTTGCCTAATTTATTTATGTATGTTGTGGATTCAATTTAAGCATTCATCTTTGTAAAAGTTATTTTTGTAGTTAAATATATATTACAACAAAAAGAATTTGTTGCATCATCATTTCTACAACACCATATAATTGTTGTGTAATTCATTGTTTAATTATTTATATATTTGTAAATATCACGTATTCTATTTCACATGTAACAAATATTTTTTTTGTGACAACATGAATATTCGTTGTATAGTACTTTTAGAAATGGTGATTTTAAACTTGCATCACAATAGAATTGTTATTATAGTACACATTCATTTGAAAATATAAATCATTTCATTATAAATAGCTCATGGCTTAACAAAAAAAATGCTTCACTGTACAATTATTCAAATATAAATGATTCCAAAATATGTAAAAAAATCTTATTATTGTCAACCAAATAGATAAAAGCCAAGGTGTTATTCACAGGGCTTTAGTCATGCTCATTTGATTATACATTATTAAAAAAACTTCCAAATATGTTTGATATGGTGAACCGGAAAGTATTGAATAAGAAAAACATGTTAAAATCTAGTTTATTTATATGTCTAGTCTGCTTTGGTAATATGTACCAAACATGTACCTATTTACTATACCTTTGCATTGACAATGACAAGTTCATGTATCCTTGCTCCATGTAGGGTGTCTTCATAGGAATCTGTGGAAGAGATCTAGACCACGTTGTTGCCTTTGGATATGGTACACACAATGAAGTATATTATTCGACTGTGACGAGTTCGGGGGGTCCGAGTTGGGGAGAGAATGTATACATTAGGCTTCACCAAAATGTGGCTAATACCACCACTGGTAAGTGCGGGATTGCATTTGAAATAACTAGATTCGACACAAATTACACCTAGGGGGTGAATAGGTGTAAATGGAGAAATTAAAATTTGTAATTAATCAGCAACAAGTCACCTAATTTACTATCCGTCAGACAAGACAACGACACGAACTTCCTAACCTCCTGACTACAATAACCACAGCTCTCTTGAATTTTGTGCTCCTACACCAACTCTCAGCTATAGTTTTCAAAGCCCTCCTGGAATGTGCGATCATGCAGCAACTCCTAACTTTATCAATTCGTCTATCTCCTGTGGATCAACGAAATTCCGTGCTCTTCACCAACTGAAACTTCAGTTACCTTCCCTTGTTCTTCAGAACTTTGACAGATATATAGGAAGCAACAGTTTGGTATTTGGATTGAAGGTGTGATGTTTTCACTGCCAAGAATCAATCAAAGAATGAAGGTTGAAAGCTAATTTGTGAAGAGGATGTGAAGATTGTATGAATTCTCAATGTTCAACCTTAAAAACACATTATGTGGCATTTGGTATTTATAGTTTAGGTTTTGGGATTGAATGGGCCGGACAAAAAGCCTTAAAAACATGAATTAAAATTTTTCGGATGACACTGTCGCTTGAGCGAGGGCTGGGCGACAGGTTGTCGCTCGAGCGAAGGGACGAGCAGACGACGCAATTTCTGTTTCTGACGCTTGAGCCAAGTCTTGGCAATAAGCTAGCGAAATTTTGGCGCCATTTTTCCTTCTTTTCCATTCTCGAACCCTAGACCTAATATAACACAAATTCAACTAATTGCAAATAACTCCTTGACTTTTACAACATATTAATTTTAGTCCTTTTTGTTCACAAATTTGTCAATTACATTAAATACCTAACAGCATTGGAGGTCTAATACCCTTTTAGGACCGGTCAAAACCCTCTTAATCTAGGCCCTTCCACTCCAGCTCTTGTGAAACCTCCCACGGTGTGTGATGATTACTACACATGTCCTGAGGGAAGCACATGCTTCTAGGTGTACCAGTTTGTAGCTCATGCTTCAATTGGGAATGCTGCCCATTCGAGTCTTCTACCTACCACGATGACCACTACAATACTGCCCACACGACTATACCATCTGCAATGTTGAAGTCGACACTTACATCGTGGTAAATTTATTATGATTTCTTTTATCATTCACCCCATCCCCCACCTCCTCAGTTATCTTGCATGAACTATTACAATGTTCATATTGAGGTTTATTCTGATTTTTTCTTCAAAATGCTATATAACATAGCAAGGGCAGCCCAATGGGAATAAAAGCATCGCATTGAAGCCCTGCTGTATTGAAATGGGCTCATCTATAGGGTGGTTGGAAGGTCAGCAGACAACTATCAACTCTCAAATTATTTAGGATGTTAGTCATTGAAAACATATCTCATATAGGTGAACGTTGAAAAAGACCGGAGGCAACTCGTTGCAAAAAGCAACTTTCTTGTAGTGACTTTTTTCTTGCATCTATAGATTTTTTTAACAAGAAGTATTCATCACTGCAAAAAGTAGACTCTATTGCATCACAAACACTTTGTTGCAGGAAATAAAAGTTTGTCACCATAAGTTTTATAGGAAAAATATTTTGGCGCATGCTTCCATCATATATTTTTTTTTTTGCAATAATCTTTATTATTTCTCGCACGTTTTGACACATATGATAAACTTTTTATGTTGGTACTTATTTTTCTGTCACAATTTTTGCGAAAAGGGGTGGAAGTTAAGACATAAAAAAAAAAGAACGGTGCAAAATATAATAAAAGCAACGTGCAAAAAATATTGAAAAAAATTAAACAACAACATAAAGCATTTTGATATGCATTGCATGTTGTCACATCCTTCTACTCTACGATAATATCGGAGTTCGCGACATATGATGAATGTTGCGAAAGACTTGTGGCAATATTTTTTGCTCGTTGCAAAAAGTAGTTTTTATTGTCGTGATTTTTTTCTCTATCTATAGAATTTTTAGCAACAAATATTTATTATCACAGACACTTTTTTGCAAGAAATAAAACTTCGTTGCCATAAGTTTTCCACCAAAAAATATTTTGGCCCCTTGCTTCTATCATTTTAGGCCACAATCTTTAATTTTTGTCGTTCATTTTTGACATATTATGACAAACTTTTATGTTGCCTTATATTTTTTTGGTCCTTGTTTTTTCCTTACAATCAGTTGCAACAAACTTTAAAAATGTGTCGTGCTAAATAACTTATTGCAATAATTTTTTGTTTGTCGCAAAATATCTTGTCCCTAAACCACAATTTTGTTGTATTGCCAATGTTCCCCAGCCTTGTCACAGCGATGGGGGATATATCATCGCTAGTAGCCAACCTCGTCAGATAGCAATTAAGAAAATCCTCAGCAAAGAAAAAAAGGGTATATGAGATAGGGAACCCCCTAACAGCCAACACAATCCTGGAAACAATAGATCCCATCCAAATAGAAGTATCAGTAATGATTTTAAATGAGAAGTTATTAGTGTCCGGAGAATTAGTGGCCTGCACTTTAGCGATTAGCAATATAAAACTTGAATTAATGCTTCAAGGGATAGTGCCAAATCTGGAAAATATTGAACTGCACCTGGGACGTCCTTCCCTATAATATTCCAGCATTTCTGATAGAATATCCCAGGGAAACCATCCAGTCTTGGTACCCTATTCGTTCCAAATAAAAAACAGTCTCTCTAACTTCATCAAAAGGGGAAGCTATGGCTTTTGATTATCCATGCTTGAAACCAGCAACAGGATAACTCCATGAATGAGATTCAGCTCTCAGTACTATGATCTGAAGAGCCAGAGAACAAATTCTGATAATACCTATCAAGGTCTGCCTTCATAGCACTTGGATCGTCAACAAGATTTTCCCAAAGGCAAAGACCTGCAATAAGCTGTTGCGCCTCCTAATGGTGGCCATACAATGGAAAAAGGATGTTTTTATATCCCCTCTTTCAACCATTTTGTATGGCTTTGATCTCTTAGCATCATTTTGTGCCTATTCAGCCAAACATCCATCCAGCATGTAATTGTGACTCAGTGTAAAAACATACATCAGTAAGGCCTGGGAGGCGATCTCCTCGTGTAAATTTTATTTCATAGTAATATTTTTTTTTTTTCAATTTCCAACACTTTTAATAAAGTAGAAAAACTTATATTAATACAGTGTCACGTTCACAGTAAATGAAAATTATGAATTCTTTAATGTTTTCCTTGCTGGCCGTCCTTTATTTTTTAATGTATATCGATATGAGAATTAGACTTTTCTACCTATAAATACGGGATTAAAACTCCATTTTTATTTTGCACTGTCAAGAGTGCTGTAAAGTGGGTTCATCAAATACATCAAAGCTTTGCAATATTCCTAAGAAAATAATAATAGTTTTTTAACCATAATGTAGATTGAATCTATAACACATTAACAAATAGATTGCATTTTAAGAAAACAAACGTTTTTCTTATTTCGTGAACAACCAAAAAACCCTACAATACATTTTGGGATCTTAAATACTAAAAAAACAGATAATCAATCCCTTAATGGGCTGGACTACAAAGCAAAATAAATAAATAAGAAAAATAATGAACTAATTTAGACTTCCAAAATCCATCATACAACACGGACCATCCAAACGTTTAATGGGAATCGTCGCAAGCTTTCCGAAATGGGGTCATAAACGGACATTGTATACAAAAGTTACACCATTTTCTTCGAATGCGAACCATCCAAACGTTCCAAATACGCAAGTGTCTGTTCCTCCACTCTAACCTCATCAAACATGTTGTGAGAAATTATTAAAGATGGTGCCAGCAGAATCAAACAAACCATTTCCATATAATAAGTGATTCCTCATGTTGAAATGCATTATCAAACATTTCTACGTTCAATATTGGCGAAGTAAAATCAATTTTATCTTTTATGTAATATAAAAATGGTATTTTATTAACAAGTATGTCATCTTACATATTTTGTGGAATACTTGACACTATTGTCATTAAAAATATTTATTTCCACATTTTGTGGGACACACATAACTATAGGATCGAAGGAACCCCACGCAAAAGCTTTCTCTTATTTTAAGCCATAAATGTTTATTTCTTGTTTTTGAACATATCTCGCTAACTCAAGCTTATGTACAAGTTTGCATACATGGGCTACATATGATTGTTGGGTACAATGCACGAAGTTGTGTTGTTCGTAGGCACTCTTTAACAAATTCACAAAGTTTTATCTTTTCTGATGAGGATCATGTGATCCTCAAACTTTAAACATCTAGGATCATCTCGTGGAATAAATCATCAATATCTACTAAAACCAAATGGTAATTAATCTATGTACATGGTTTGGCCACGAAAATGTTATTTCTTTACCTTACCAATGTCTTACTTGTTGCCACAATAGAATTCAATAATTTTTTGTACTTCTCTAAGTTTCTTCCGATATTCAAGATTGTATTATTTTTCTATTACTTTTAGTTACATCATTGGTGTTAGTTGATGTCAATTTTCTAATACACATCTACAAACATTTCTTTTCTTTTTAAATATGTGTAACAGTTTCTAATTAGTACCCCTCTTTATTAAAAACTTTATTTTTTTTTATTTTTTTGGTACCAATTACTAATTTGTTATGAAATATTTTTATAGCTTAATTCTTCTACTCTACATTTTCCTCCAAAATCTGTGGTAGTATTATTTTTCTTTGTTAATAATCACTGATCTTTTTAATATACATGTACGAAAAATTTTCCCTCCGATCATATGACATAGCAATTTCTTATTAATATCGATTTCCGTTTACAATATTATATGAAAAGCCCAAATATTGAATATATTATACACTAAAAATTCACTCCTTTTAATGTTTTACATTACATATAAATATAAATATAAATTAACAAACTTAAATCATTAATAAAATTGCTAATTTTATTATTGACTCAAGACAAAAACATGTTATTCAATCAGCCCGCGATGAATCATTTCATAAATTTAATACTTACATTATCTAAGCTATATAAGAATTAATTTGTAATTCTAGGTTTTGGTTTTCTTTGTCAAAATTGTTGTACTTGTATTAGGTCATTTGTAAATAAGTTCATATATAAGCATCTTAATTTCTCATTTTTCCATGGCGTGTTGTAATCTCTATTCACTAAAACATAGTAATCTCTCAAATTATTTCTATTTCGCGGTTACAATAGAAACAATATTTTAAAAACTTACAAACATGAAATGTAATAAAAAAAAAAATTTTAAATGATATTTCTGCATATGAACCTGATTTTTTGTTCTCGTCTCTTGTTTTGTGTGTTAAACAATTGAAAGAAAAGAAAGGGAAAAAGGGAGGCTAGGGTTTCATTAATTCTGCATAATGAAAAGTGAATAAAAAACTACTATAGAAAGACTATATATAGTCTAAAATAAGGAAAACTAAAAAGATTATTCTACCCTTAATAAACAATAAAATAAAATAATACTATATTTCTTAAGATTGTGAATATTTAAAGACATTGTATATGTATATTGTGGACAAAAAACAACATAAATTTTTAGATATATATATATCTTTCTATATATAAAAAGTGCCTATTTAACGGAATTTGTTGGTTTAACGGAAAAACTAACGAAATTTCTTGATTTAACGGAAAAACTAACGGAATTTTTTGTTTTTAAGGGAATATTTTTTTCACCACCTCCTACTTTCAAAATTATAATTAAATAATAATAAATTAACTTTTGATAATTTCTTCAAACTAAAATATCTTGAAGCTAACTTATTCGAATCGATTTTTTCTCGAATCTGATTTATGTATCTAATTACGATTTATCCAACAAGACCAATATTCATATATTTACAATAACTCCATCAATATGTAAATATTTGACACAAATAAAATATAATTTGAGAAATGTATCATTTAGTCCCTAACTTTCAAAATATTAAAATATAGTATATAAAAATTGAATTATATTTTATGAAAATTTTCGGGGTATTACATTCTCACCCCCTTAAAATATTTTCGTCCTAAAAAATTTACCCGTCACTTACCAATACTAAGTCTAACACATGATATACATATATTATCGTAATACATATCATACTTTAGCGATAAAATGAATTGTATTATTACTTAAAAAAGAGTAAAGACTTAAGCCATGCAAAAAGTTTAAGCCTTCGTTTGTTTCTCATTAAAAACCCATAAAAATGAAAAATATAACCGTTATCAATCTATCAATTTTGAATTTCTATCTCTTGTGTGGGGTCCAATAACGGCTATATTTTTCATTCTCATTCTACATTAATGAGAATCAAATGGAGTCTAAGTAAACTCATCTTCTTACCCATTAACATACCTTGAGTTTTCTGTTTGTGATTTTGGGTTGAAAATGACAGAGATAAGCACTTTATTTAATTATTTATCAATTACATAAACATTACATCATTAATTATTTAATTAACCAAAAAAATTACATCTTTATTAATAACAAATTAATTCTTAAACAAAACTATTAAATATAAGCTAAGTAAACGTGCATTGCACGTTGCTTACACCTAGTATATATATATATATATATATATATATATATATATATATATATTATCCAAACACTACCCAAAGTTTAGGTGGGATTTTTATGTCTCCACCTATGGAATTTGGGTTTCCTTACCTATTAATAGCTTCGAAGATTAATTACGTACGGGAAGGTGACATGAATGCTTTATCTCCAGAAAATACATCAGGTGGAAGATAGAGATGAGTCTCGAATGATAATAAACCCGGAAAAACTACTTTCATTATAGCGCAATATGCCTTAAGCTTACATCGAAAATAAAATAAAATGTAAAACTCATGATCATCTTACTCCTATCATCATACATGTGGTAAATTTTAAGTTTCAAGACAGACCATGTCCTCCAGATCTTGCAGAAACTTCTGCATAATGAGTTCCTTATATCCCATTATACACGTGCCCATATAAGCTAGTTATAAGTTAGTCAATAGGTTTTTTTGCTTCTCTATAAATGTGCGAAGAAGTAGAGAAGAGGTCTTTTTGACAAACCTTGATTTGATAAGTAACCTTTTTGAACATAAAGCTGAGATTTATACATACAACGAATGGACATAACTCCTTAATGTAAAACAGAATCACAACTCACACGTGTAAGGCTATTCAAATTGAATCAATTATTTAAAAAAAAAAAACATATATAAACTGCTCCCCGTGATTGGCATTGAAAGAATAAGGCCTTCAGTTCTTTAATTGAAGGTTGGTAGATGAGAAATTTTATATTTTATGACACTTGACGATTTTATGTACCATAGTTAACTTACTGATATGATTAAATATATAAGCAAGAACTTAAAAATGCTTTATCTTTTGCAAGAACTGAAATGTGTCCAATTTTATTAACTTTTGCAAGAATTGCCATTTTGGGTACAAAATGTCATCTATACCATTTTCCGTCCATTTGTCTAATGTAGATATGTTAAGAGGAAGTTGGAAAGAATGTCCAGTTATAAGGAAATGCACTACTTTTGAAATTTTGAGATGAGAAGGCTAGCTTCTAAGAGAATCAAACTGCAAATTCATTCTATTATCCACACATGTCAACATCCACAAGACAATGCCCATTCACAAAAGTTACAAGTTATCTTTCATTTTCTCCACATTTATTACTATTTGAAGCTAAAGTTTAAGAATTTCCAGAATCTTCACATATTTTTGAGAAGTCATAATATAGTTAATATCATGAATATCACTAGAATGATATATTATTCTATAAAAATTTATTAGAAAAAATCCATATAATGAAATTGAGATTTTGAAGCTTGGAAAATATTAGAATGTAGAAAAATCGAATCCATTTGACGTTAGTGTTACATCATTTTGAAATGTTATATATTGAGGTAGCTCAGTAATTATGAATTTATTATTTACGCCAAAGTAAAGTTTTGCTTTTGTAAATTCCTTAGAAGAGGAACTAACTGCCTATAATATATGCACTCTGAAATTCGACCTTGAACAGTTCAGAACAAGTAAATGTAAACTGCAAACCTCAACCCTTCAGATCAGTAGGTAATTATTAAATTGGCGTATTGTCCTCGCATCGATTTTAGCATTTGAGAATTTTCTGGGTGGACATGTCTCAAATATATATGTATTTAGATAATTAGAATTGTCCATTCTCAAATTGTTGAAAGGTTAGTCTATAGTTTGTTTTATGCTGACCCTTGATTCTTTAAGATTTATTGTATCTCATGGTGGCCAATTTAGCAACATGGATGATGAATAGAAGTGGCGTAGGAACAGAACTACTTCAATTATTGTTTCAAGCAATATAATTTCTAAAGAATTTATTCGTAGATTGACAGTTAGGCTCTGTGTGTTCAAAATTCAATTAAATTCAAGGTGACATCTATGAATATTGTGCTGGCCGATATACTCGATGACAAGGACATGAAGTGTTACATTTTGATTAATAAGGAAACTACAAGTCGTGTCATTCTTGAACCTACCAACAAATCAACTAGCCGAGATAGTTAGGTCTACAGTATATCATTTGTTCCATTAGATACAAACATAAGTTGCGACTCATCAACGAGTAGTCAAAACTTGATGAAACGTTGTCGTTAAAATGCCTATGTCAGAAATTGCACTAGACGTTGATATTTCAGATTTTATTTGCATTTGGTGTTTTATCCTTCATGAACACTAATTTCACGTACTCTACTCAACCGATTAAAAATGGTGAGAAATCAATACTTGCTACATCAATTGTCAACATCATAAGTTAAATAGGTACCCACCATTATGCATTGAAATATAGCATCATCTGTCCAAAAAAAAAAAAGACAGCTTACAACACTAACCCCTTAAATCACATGATCTATGACATTCCAAAAGAAAGGTATTTCGGATACGAGTGCAGGACATATACTTTTAACATATTACAGTCCACATCTAATAAATTCATCACGCATTGCTTGACAAAATCAAGAATCTCATAATTCCAGTCTTTCGAATCAAATGGCTTTTTCTTCATCCTTTTACCTCATACACTGCCTTCTCATAGGGGCCACATGGAATTTTCCCCGCAATGGTTGAGCAGTACTAGTTGAAGATACCAGCGCAGTCACGACATCATCTATCCAATCGTGGTGTCCAGAATAGCAGTGAAAAACAAAGAACTGTCGAGGAAAACAATTTCTAAATGTTGTTCTTTGAGTTGTCGAGGCAGAAAGTTCACAATACAGCTGTTGTGCCCGAAAACTCAACTTCCGCGCTATGGAGTAAAAAAAAAAAAACCCTTCATTCAAATTTTTTCGCTCTACATGCCAACCCAACACATCAACAATGAGCATTTGATTCATACATATTTCAAACTTTCAAGATGATTATGTTATTTAAGTCACTGAATTTGAACCTCCATCTGTTAATTCATGTGGACACGGAAATCATTGTAAACACCAAAAATTCTATAAATCTTCTACGGACATGATTCAAAAATGAAAGTTGAACACAAAACTACCTTATTGCTCCATGAACTAAAATAATGTACACAGAGTCTTCAATAAAGAAATAAAAAATAGATCGCAACTCAACACTCGAGCCCAACAATATTGCAATTGTCCATAATTATGTCTTCTTGAACAAAAATAATGCCCATGTACCATACTGAATAAAATAAATAAATCACACCCCGATAGTCGAGCCTGACATTTCTAATGTTGAGGCATATAAATCAACTATCAACTATCGAGCCCCACAATTGAAGTTCTCTCCCGGCTGTTATATTTAGGGGAGAAGACGCTTCACTCAAAGCTGCAAGTATATTTAGTTCTGGAGCAGTGATATCTGGCTGCACAATGACAGATAAAGAAACTGAACTAAACAAGCTAGACCGTTACTCGTAATTAAACTTATATTCATTAAGTTGGACTGTTATTATTACCTTAATAATGTTAGGTTCGATGAAATTGGGATCCCTTTGAGGTAAAAGGAGCCATGAATGGAGATGGTTTAGTGCCTGTTACAGTCTTTGGTTGAATCAACGTGACATTTGGATTCTGATTAGTTCAATGAAATTGTAGATGTCAATTTTATCATAATAAAGATTTTATAAAACTTTCTAGGAATCCGGATGAGCAACCGAACGTCCGCATGCTCAGACCGGACGTCCGACCTTTCGGCGGATTTTCCTCTTTTTGACCCCATTTAATCCGATTTGAATATTTTTTACAAATTTAGACTTTTGGAATATGTTTTTAACTAGCTTTCTCAAGGTATATGATATTTTAAAAATATTATCTAAATTCAAACATCATTTTGAAAATCAAATTTACTTTTGATTCAAACATTTTATGCAAGTGATAATCAAAATATTTTTGAGTGCACAAAGTTATTTTTGAGCTTTTATCATTTATTGTTAAAAATCAAGGTATTAGTACCTTTACATTTGATATAAGAAATCCTAGTCTTTGATGTTTCTTTGAAACTTGGCTCTTAGGCACTTATCTTAATCTTTTTCAACATTTGGCTCTTAAATTCTTGGTCTTGATCTTTCTTTGACATTTGCGTTTTAAACTCTTGTCTTGAATGCTTAGGTGACTTGATGACTTCGATCTTGACCTTTATTGTGAGTCTGATTTGATAGTCTTCATATTGATCTTTTAACAACGATCGATCAATTCATCAATTTGAAAAATTCATTTGTTAGAAAACGAGATTAACTTATTTATTATAATCAAAACTTTAAAATTATAATGTCAACAAATTGGTGAGCACAGGTGGGAGTCATGACAGCCTCTACCTTTTTTAGAAATTCTTCCAGGTCCAAAGCCCTATTTTTAGCCCCTTCGTCGCCTTCCAAAAACTGCTTCTTGTTACAACCAATGTCGATGTAATGGTTGATCCTCAACACCACACCAATTTCACACAACCTGGATTAATAAACTCAAATAACAAATTGAATTTTATTGCTACTATGATAAACTGCAACAACAGAAGGATTACAGAAGAATTGACAAAGAAAGGGGAAGAGGTAGAAGAAAGACTTAGAGAAGAAGAATCCAATTCACATCACAACTCCCTCTATTTTCCCAATTACAACTACATAACTGACTAGCGAGGAAGAAACGTGAATGCTAAGAAGGAAAACTGATGCAGGAGGATCCGAGTCAGACGAGGTCGAGCTGTCTGATAGCATGTTAATGGTGCTGAGATACCATGAGTTGGCGAATCAGTGCAAAATTGGCAAATAATTGGATATTTCCTAATTGGAGTCATTTTCGGGCATGTTTCGGTATTTTGGTCATAACGTTTGCTACGGTCGTCAGAATCATATCCATGACCTCAATCCAAAAAGATCTTTTCGGCGCGCACAACGTCTCCGTGAGCATCGATTTCGAACCCAAATTCAGCTATTTTCCTTTACAAATCATCAATTTAAGTTATTTTTTGTCATTTATAGTAATATTTCGGTTGCCTTTTTTACATAGAATAAGAGCTCGATTTGAGTCGGATTTTGGGGATATTATTTCTTTTATTAAGCATTTTATTTTGGTATGAATATTATAATTTACCATTTTTGGTAAAATTCCGCTAATTTCAAATATTTAGCTATATAACCCGGCTTGTGGGTTATTTTCATCCAGTTGTTGAATAATAAAGAATTTTATAGTTTCTTTTGGTGTTTCTCTTGCATTATTCTTTGTAATTGTCAATTGATTCCAGCTTGCAGAATAATCATTATTTTGTTCGGCATCAAAAACATGACTGACTCATACAATTTTGATTATAACCAAAACGACACCGTACTGAATTTGAAAGTTGGGTGTGATCGTTAGCCCTCGTCTTCCTCCCTATGTGACCTCCGTCTACTCCTCTTCTTCTTTTGCCTCCACTTCCATTGATTCTCTTCTTCTCCTTCATAACATCCCTCCCCCTTAGACAACCTTGTCCCCAAGGTTCAGATGATTGAGGTACATCACTCTTCCTTTGTTCCAGTAATTCAAAGACAGGTACCGCCTTCTCACCAATTTTCTTCTTCAATAGTGACACATGAAAAACAAGATGAATGTGAGCTCCAACAGGTAGGTCCAGCTTATATGCGACCTTTCCCAATTTCTGAATTACCTCGTAATGCCCGTAGTATTTCGCAGCCAATTTCTTGTTTACCCTCCTAGCCACGGAGTGTTGAGCAAACGGGTGCAGTTTAAGGTACACCCAATCTCCTAGCTGAAATTCTCGTTCACTTCTATGTTTATCAGCATATAACTTCATCCGAGCTCTAGCCTGTGCTAAATTTTCTTTGAGGATCTGGTCCATTTTATTCCTTTCTTAAAGCAATTCGTCTACTGCTGCCACATTGATCTATTGGTATGGACCTAATGCCAATTGAGGGGGTTTGATTTCGTAAAGGGCCTCGAATGGTGTCATTTTAATAGAGGTGTGAAGGGTGGTAACACCATTCTGCCATACTCATCCATTTACTCCACTGCTTGGGGTGATTGTGAGCCATACATCTAAAGTACATTTTCAAGTACTAATTTAGGGCCCATTCGGTAGGGATTAAAATCAGATTAAAATTGAAAAACTAGTCGTTATTGATAACTTTTATTAAACAAGTGAGACTCAATAACAGCCATATTTTTAATTTTAATTGGATTTTAATCCGTAACGAACGGGACCTTAATCTTTCTGGCCATCCGTTTGAGTATGAGAGGCAGAACTCAACTGCAACTTAGTTCCCAGTTGTCTGAATCGTTCTTGCCTTAACCATTCATTAAATCCCTTATAAGCAATAGAAGTATATAACTGAAAGCATGTTTTGGTTTGATTCAAACAAATCGAAATGGCGAAGGAAGTATCAGATGGGAAGGGAAGATCCATGTAACTACAAAAGCACCTCCAGAGCCTTCACTATTGAGAAAGGAAATACTTCTTAACGTTTAACATTTGTTCCTTGATCAACCTTCTAAAAATCTCTTTATATTTTTAATCTGGATCGTTTCGACTAATTCGTAAATTGAAATCAGTAAAAAGAATTTGGGATATTAATCCAACTTGAGTCCTTTTATGTCCCCCTAATGTATGAAAACCTTGATAAGTGATAAGATGTTCTAATTATTAGAAGATTGAGTATAAAATGCTACGGAAAAAAAGTTGATGACATTGTTTGATAATAAACAAAGATCGAAGACTTTTTAATACAATTAAAAAGCAGTGTAGCTAATAAAAACTATGGTGTCAATATAATTACCCATTTAGATACTCTAATATTCTCCTACAACTTTTTCTAAAAGATATACTCCATCCGTCCCATAAATATAGTCATATTTCTTTTTTCACACAGATTAAGAAAATTTAGTTAATATAGTTGAAATAATAAATTTTACTATCATTTTTCCTAATATACCCCTACATTAATGTAATCAATATTCAAGGTAATTAAATTATGCATGCAATATTCAAGGTAATTAAACTATTCTTGGTACTAGTCATTGTTTAATGCAAGAATCAAGGTAATTAACATTTCAAAATCATCCAATACAAATACAAATGAATAAATGTCAAGGAAGATGAAATATTTTTTTGATTTTAATTTATTGTTCCAACTACAATTGAATAATAGAGTGATTTATATTTGTGATAACAAAGCACATTAAATAGGGGCATATTAGAAAACTAATATATTAATTACACTCTCAAATAAGAAACAAAATTATAATTTGGGAAAAGTGAAAAAGGAAAATGGGACTGAGGGAGTATGATAAAAGAACACTATAGTCATTTTGCATGACTAAATTAACATATTTAAAACTTAGAAGAAACCAAGTTATTTCTTTGAGATAGATTGCCTTCTAATACAGGAAAGGATAAGGCCATATTGGCAGTAATAATGTAAAATATCATATGTTTGCTGTGACCTGGCTGAGAATGAAGAAAATGACCCAGGAGACAGCCCTGTAATTTTTAGTGATACTTATGAAGGGATCCATTGGTGTAATTGTGTATCACATTGGTTAATTCTTATTTTCTAGTTGCTTTAGTAAATGAAGCAACGTACCCAATAGAGTAGTAAGAAAGGATTTATGTTATTAGCATTATGATCACAACTCATAATGTTATCAGTAATGCTCTCTAATATGCCTGCAAGACTGCAACCAAGGTGGCAGCAGTGCTCTAAAGTAGCAGACTATTGCGCTAATATTTGGCAGAGTTTGGTATTAGTCTATTTCCGTAAAAATCAATTCTTGTGTTTTTTTTTTTTTCTCTGTCGAGAACACTATCTTTAGAAAACAAAGTTAGCTAAATGCTATCAAACTCGATATTCTACTTACGTATGACCATACATATTACATAATATATAAATGTCTATAGACTGTTGTAATTAACCTCAATATCACCTATTCGTGGAAGTTTAGCTTTAATAATGGGATATTTATTCGTATCAGCCAGACAATTTCAAAGATACAACGTTTGTTCGAGGCACCCCTTGCAGTTTAAAGTATTATTCTTGCTTTGAAGTGGAACATTGATGTTTATAATTTAGCATATCCTAAAAATATTGCACCCAACAAAGATAAAAATTGCAATAATAAAAAATAAGTGTGGAGTTGACATAGGGATGTCAACGAGCCGAGCCGGGAAAAAAAAGCTCGAGCCGAGCCCGAGCTTTTTTGGGCCCGAGCCGAGCCCGGCCAAAAAAAATGAGGCTTGGCCCGAGCTTTTGACCCGAGCCTTAGCGGGCCGAGCCGAGCCCGAGCCGGCTCGGATTTTTTTTTTTGTGGCACCTTATAGGCTTATGTCGGATAACATGTTATATTTATAAATGAGTAACTATCCATTATAACAAAGTAAGAAATCTTTTTAATGATCGATTTAAATTTTCTTACAAATTTTAGTAACCATTGATGAAATTAGCTAAATTTTTAAATGTAATTAAGCAATATATATCACTAATAATTTCACTTAATATAGAATAATAAACATTTGTGTAAATGAGAAAATGCTTACTTTAAATATTTAGGTACTTAGAGTTTTAGAGAAATGAAAACAGTAATAAACTAATAATACAATAAATATTAAACAAACAAATATCACCCATTTTTCAAAATAATCTATGTGATACATTATGAGATAAATTTGTCACTTATAATTAGTTTATTAGTTTCATGATGAGTGGAATAAGTTGGCAAATTTTGGTTTTTTTTTTTTTTTGCGGGCCGGCTCGAGCTTTTTCCGAGCCGAGCCCGAGCCGTGCGAGCCGCCGAGCTTTTTTGCCATCCCTAAGTTGACATCCAAACTGCAAAAATACACAAACTACTCTGTACTAAATGAATTGGCATGAACTATAGTAATTAAACAACTCGTGGCAAACAGAGGTATCCATGACTCCATCGGCAGGATTGGATGAGTTCTGTGTGGGTATAAACTACTGAACTGTTACATCATATTGTTGAGAAACAAAGACTAGTTAAAAAAGAACTAGTTGCCTCAGAACTTAGTTCATCATAGGCTGGCCTCAGAAAGGTCACTTTCATCATAGGCCACATTTAGGGAAAAAGGAGCAGCTCAGTACATAAAGCCAACTCTACTTTTATCCCTTCTTATGTATTGTACAGCAGTCTTTATGAGGATAGGACAGAAGACCGTTGCTTATTACTCTATATAAGCCATCAATATTCCCCCATTGTAAATCAGAACAAATGAGTTAATAACATTCCATTGTTCATCATTTTTATCTCTCAAATTCAACATGGTATCAGAGCAGGTTTTAAACCTGTAGAAGCAAAAGGCCAACAGAGCCTAAGAAAGTTTTCCACATTCAAACCATGTCTCAACACACGGACAACACCAAGATCACAAGCATAGCACTCAATGGCAACAGAAACTATATACCCTGGTCCAGATCAGTTACGATCGGTCTCAGTGGCAAAGGCAAACTACAGTTTGTCACAGGCACCAAAGAAAAACCCAAACCCATAGATCCCCAGAAACCAACAGAAACAGAAATAGCCAAAGTCGAAGAATGGCAAACCACAGACCACATGGTTATGTCGTGGCTGCTAAACACCATGGAGCCACACATTTCCAACATGTTCATGTACTACAACTCGTCGAAAGAAGTGTGGGACAAAGCCAAGAAATTATATGGCCAACAGAAGAACTTTGCCCACATTTTTAGCCTCAAACAGGAGATTTCAAAGATCAAACAAAGTAATCAAAGCAACATGCAATTGGTGACAGAGTTAGTTTCAAAATGGGAGGAACTCAACACTTTTCTCCCACCAACAACAGACAAGGTCGAAATTCAGAAAAGGAACGAGCATGATTTAATTTTTACTTATCTGGGAGCACTCGACGCAAGTTATGAGGCAGCCCGATCCCAAATCCTCCTCTCAGCCGAAATGCCAAGCTTCGACGATATAGTAGCAACAATCGAGCAAGAAGAATCCCGAAGAACACTCATGAACCCACAACAATCAGAAAATTCCGAAAACAATCGAGCCTTTAAGGCTCAACATCCAATCCCTAATTTCAGAGACACGGCCAAAACAAGGGGGATCTCAACGGCCGACTGGTGCGACCACTGCAAACGTGCAGGGCACAACCAAGAAGGCTGTTGGATCCTTCATCCTCATCTCCGGCCGGCTCGAAACAAGGGGGAGAGAGGAAATTGGAACGGAGCAAGAAGGGAGAGGCGATTTGGAGGATTCGGGGGTGCAAGCAGAGGCGTCGTGTTTTGCCCTAATGAAGGGCCTGGACTTGGACTGGGAGCTGGGCCTGGACTTGGAGTCGAGCATAAAGGGGATAATGGGCCTGGACTTGGAGTTGGGCCTGGACTTGGAGTTGGACATAAGGGGCATAATGGACATGGGCTGGCTGGGCTTGGATTTGGTCAAGAATTGGGCCAACCTAATTTAAATGAAGATAATGGGCCTTCCAGAACTCCTACAGCCCAATTGACACAACTTCTGGGCCAACTAAATGGTTTGTTACAACAACAAACTTCAGGTTTTGTACACTCTAAACCCGATTTAAATAATTTAAATATTTCTAAAATTGCTAATTTCTGTCAAAATACGAGTAAATGGATTATTGACTCTGGTGCTACCGACCATATGACATGGGACAAAAATAAAATTCAAAATATCGCCCAAATTAAGGAACCTCAGCACGTAATTGTTGCGAATGGAAATAAAGCTCAAATTTGGGGCTCTGGTACAGCCAGACTTTTTTCAAAAATCGTGAAAAATATTTTATACTTACCGGGTTTTAATTCAAATCTATTATCTGTTAGTAAAATAACTCAAAATTTAAATTGTAATGTTATATTCTCACCAGATAGAGTGACCTTTCAGGATCGAGAATCAGGGAAGAAGATTGGTGAGGGTTTTTTAAAAAATGGGCTTTATTATCTTGAAGAAATTCCCAATAGATGTCATGTATCGGTCAGTCCTACAAATCAGGACAAGTTGCTGCATTGGAGATTTGGTCATCCATCTGATCAAGTTTTAAACAAACTATTTTGTTATAATCTTAACTCTAGCAATTGCGATGTTTGTAAGTTTTCAAAGCAAACTAGGTTGCCGTTTTCCTTATCTACCCATGTTTCAGAAAAATGCTTTGACTTAATTCACTCTGATGTGTGGGGGCCGGCTCCTGTGGATTCTTATAACAACTTTAAATATTTTGTTACATTTATCGATGATTTTTCTCGTACTACTTGGATTTATCTTTTGAAAGGAAAAAATGAGGTTTTCTCATGTTTCCAAGAATATTTTACTTTTATTGAAAATCAATATGATGCAAAAATCAAGATTTTTAGATCTGATAATGGGACAGAATATGTAAACAAAAACTTTTTAGACTTTTTCAAATTAAAAGGAATTTTACATCAGACTACATGTATTAACACACCTGAACAAAACGGAGTTTCCGAAAGGAAAAATCGTCACCTACTTGAAGTCACTAGGTCTCTTCTCTTCCAAAGTAATGTCCCAAAATCCTACTGGTCAGACGCCGTGTTAACGGCTACTTACCTTATAAATAGATTGCCTAGTGCAAGGTTGAAAAACATGAGTCCGTTAGAAATTCTTAAAGGTAGGAAAATTGACCTTGACCATATACGAGTCTTCGGCTGTACATGTTTCGTACACATAAAAAGACATGACAAATTGGATAAAAACTCGGTTAAAACCATGTTCTTAGGATATTCTTCTGAAAAAAAGGGATATAAGTGTTATGATCCCAAGACTCATAAACTTTATTTCTCACGTGACGTTTCCTTTTTTGAAAATACGCCCTACTATCAACAAAATGAACAAAATCATATGCAAAGTCAACCAATTATGTTATCACCAAATACTTTCTTTTTCCCGGAAGAAACAAATCAAGAACAGGTTGAGCATGAGGAGGATGAACAAACTGGTAGAACATGTGCAATTTCTTCAGGGGGAGAAGAAGACGAGGAAAATGAATCAAGTGAGGAATCAACTCAAGAAGAAATTGTCTTGAGAAGATCCAGTCGACAAATTCGACCTCCTGCCAGATTAAGGGATTATGTATCCCATCAGGTGATGTATCCAATTCAAAATGGTGATGTATCCCATCAGGTAATGTATCCTATTCAAAACTGTATCTCCTATACACAAGTTTCTCCTGAATATCGGGCCTATTTGGGTAATATATCCAAACAAACCGAACCCACGAACTTTAATGAAGCCACCCAGGATCCTATCTGGCGTAAGGCTATGAATGAAGAACTTCAAGCTTTAGAAAAAAATGACACATGGGATATTGCCCACTTACCAAAGGGAAAAAAACCCGTAGGCTGTCGATGGGTCTATAAAATCAAATACAATAGTGATGGTACGATTGAAAGATATAAGGCTAGGCTAGTTGCCAAAGGTTTTACCCAAACCTACGGCATTGACTATCAAGAAACCTTTGCACCAGTAGCAAAAATGAGCACCGTTAGAATTCTATTATCTGTAGCTACCAACTTAGGATGGAATCTGTTTCAAATGGATGTTAAAAATGCTTTCCTTCAAGGAATTCTGGAAGAAGAGGTCTATATGACTCTTCCCCCAGGCCATAAAAATACTTCAGATCCATCGCTAGTGTGTAAGCTAAAAAAGTCAATCTACGGTCTTAAACAATCTCCAAGAGCATGGTATGCCAAACTAAGTTTTTCCCTTTTGAAAAATAATTTTATCAAAAGCACAGCCGATTCATCCATGTTTGTCAAACACTCACAAAATTCCACTACTATTATTTTAGTCTATGTTGACGACATCATCATCACTGGGAATGATAATGAAGAAATTAAAAGAGTCAAACGACACTTGAAAGACGAATTTGATATCAAAGACCTTGGAAAACTCTCATATTTTCTTGGAATAGAAATAGCTCACTCCAGCAAAGGCCTATTCCTATCTCAAAGAAAATATGTCATTGACTTGTTAAAAGAAACTGGTAAGCTAGGAGTTAAACCAGCCGGTACCCCAATGGAAACCAATGTTAAACCTGGACCAGAAAATGGTGATCTACTACCTGACATAGGACAATATCAAAGGTTGGTAGGGAAACTAATCTATCTTACAGTTACCAGACCTGACATTGCATTTGCAGTAAGTGTTGTAAGCCAATTTATGCATGCTCCACGTACCAGTCACTTAAGTGCCATTGATAGGATACTAAGATATCTTAAAGGCACTCCAGGTCAAGGAATTTGGATGCGGAAAAATAACTCTAATACTGTAATTGGTTTTTCTGATGCAGATTGGGCCGGGAGCTGCGATAGAAAATCAACCACAGGCTTCTGTACCTTTGTAGGTGGCAACTTGGTCACTTGGAAAAGCAAAAAACAAAATGTTGTAGCAAGGTCAAGTGCAGAAGCAGAGTATCGTGCTATGGCATCCACAGCAAGTGAACTCATTTGGATCAAGCAACTGCTTAAAGACATGAAGACAGAATACATAGGAGCTATGCAAATGCACTGCGACAATCAAGCTGCGCGACATATTGCATCCAATCCAGTCTTTCATGAGAGGACCAAACACATCGAAGTCGACTGTCACTTTGTTAGAGAAAAAGTACAGTCGGGAGAAATAGAAACCCCATTCGTTAGAAGCAAAGAACAATTGGCGGACATCTTTACCAAGGCACTCGATAAAACCAGTCATTTTAACATTCTTGGCAAGTTGGGATCAATCAACTTATTCGAACCCAACTTGAGGGGGAGTGTTGAGAAACAAAGACTAGTTAAGAAAGAACTAGTTGCCTCAGAACTTAGTTCATCATAGGCTGGCCTCAGAAAGGTCACTTTCATCATAGGCCACATTTAGGGAAAAAGGAGCAGCTCAGTACATAAAGCCAACTCTACTTTTATCCCTTCTTATGTATTGTACAGTAGTCTTTATGAGGATAGGACAGAAGACCGTTGCTTATTACTCTATATAAGCCATCACTATTCCCCCATTGTAAATCAGAACAAATGAGTTAATAACATTTCCATTGTTCATCATTTTTATCTCTCAAATTCAATACATATGAAAGCCTAACGTATCCATTAAGCCACAGGAGTCGAGGGTCGGTGTAGTTGGCTGAAATTGTTGTAGAAGAACAGCAAGATCTTCCTCTTCTCCCATTGGCATGCTAGTGTCTGAAAAACATGAATTTGGTGGGCTTGATTGAGTTGGAGGCTGTTCAAATCCAGTATCCAGTCCATTGCTAGATGTGCAAATTTGATTCTTTGTCCATTCTACTCCAGTACTGAAAGGATCATTTTCTGACGCAGAGAGTTCAAATCTGGTACCACATTGACCAAACGATAATCCATGTATCTCATCTAGTTGATAATCTAATAAGCAAGGTGTTTCCATGGTTTGATTAAAAGATGTCTCTTGAAATATGGGAGACTCAATCCAAAAAGAATCGTCATTGTTATCAATATAGTTCTGTTGAAATTGCTCAACTCCTCCTGCTATGACTGTACTTTCAGTTTCAAACCAAGACTGAGCAGTAGCACAATCAGTACAGTCTATGACTGCGGCATCTGCAGATGCTGCTGTGTTAGGCAATTTGTTGTCAAACGACCTCCTTGGGCGATGATGAAAGTCTCGTTGGTTTTTTATCCAGTCGGCATTGGCCAAATTGACTGAATATATATCGACACCACAATTTATGGAACTATCCACGTAACCCACTTGGGCCATTCGAAGCAACCTAATTTAATTAGGGTTGCTCATGGCCCAACCCGAATTAGGACGGCTCTTACCGGTTGATAGCCCACCTTCTCTTTGTGTTATTGGGCCCTTGACCTAAAAGCCCAACTATTCACTATACATACCCATTTATTTTGTCTAACATTGGACACAAGAAAGAATAGCCGTTCCTTGTGCCTCTTGAGAAAGAAGTCGACCATCCCGTTGCTTTGTGCCTTCTCTACCTTGCTTTGTGTTCTTGGTAGTGGATTCTCTTCTTCTTCTTAAGTTAACCTGTGTGGTTAACATTCTTGGCTATTTATCCTTCTCTTCCATAGCCCTTTGTGGGCTGAAAATCGGTTTGGAGCAACCAAGTGTGGAGGTGAAGGTTTGTGGTGGTTTCATTGATTGTGGTGATCGTTTTGGAGACTGAGCCCGGTGATTCTTGGTGCAAAGTGTTGGTCTACGTTTTACATATGGTATCAGAGCTTTAGGAGTGATTTTCAGACCCAAAATCGACCAAGAACAGACCTGGAATCGCGTGAACAGTGCTGCAGAATTTCTGGACAGGTTTCTTCAATCAGTCCGAGAACGTTTTTGGCTTTTCCGGTGAAACGAGCGACCATTTCAAGAAACCAACACCACAGGAGGCCTCTGCAGGTGGAGGAGAACCTCCCTGGCCGGCGCGTGAGATTCCGGCCGGCGCGTGCGGAGGCGCGTGAAGCCCACGCGCAGAAAGGAGAATCGGCGCGTGGCGAACTTTCTGGCCTCGACTTCTTCACGCAGTTTGTTTGTCTTGTTTTCCTGAACATACTGATATTTTTGTTTTAAGTGTTTCAGGTTACGCAGGAAAAGTTGGACGATTTTGCCCTCGGTTGTTCGACGGTCGAGGCTGCAAAACAATTACTGAATTACTTTAGACCATAAATTGTGGCTCTAAAGCAGTAATCTCGCAACTCTCGATAATTACGGACTCAGACAAGTCCGCTATGGTAAATTGGTTGATCCTCTCGTTAATTTTCAGCATTAGCGCGTCATCGTGTGGGGTGACATTAGGATTGGGGTTACCGTGAAGGGGTAACCATTGCTTGTGCTAGAAATTAGGAATTAATTGTTCTTTTTCGTTCGTTACGTGATTGAAATTTGTCCTTTTGATTAATTACAGCATATTATCGATTTTCTGATATACTGTGAGTGAAATTGTTTTGTTATTATCTCTCTGGTTATTTTTGTTAAGTCTCTAGAATACCTAGACCTTACCCGTTTGAAAATTTCCTTGATCTAAGACCGTGAATCTTACGAAACCCTGGAAATCTAAAACGGTGTATATTTGTGAACCTAGGTCTACTTTGTGTGGCTTAATTGTGACTTTGTGTTTCTTGTTTGAAAATGACAACGCGCAATTTTGATTTGGGGACTTTTACTGGAAAAGGTGATTTTTCTATTTGGCAACAGAAAATGAGGGGTATTTTGGTTCAACAAAAAGTTTCAAAAGCCATTGATGGCAGTTTTCCCGCTGATTTTTCAAAAGAACAAAAAGAAGAGGCTGATGAGCTCGCTTACACCTCTATTATTTTACACTTGGCTGACGCTGTTTTAAGAAAAGTGGGTAAACTGAAAACCACTGAAGAACTTTGGAAAAAGTTGGAAGATCTGTATTTGCTAAAATCTACTCCCAATAAGCTTTACTTACTTGAGCGTTTTTTCAGTTTCAAAATGGATTCTTCAAAAGAATTGGATGACAATTTGGATGTGTTTAACAAACTTGTTCAAGATATTGTTAACTGTGGTGAGTCAGTGTCTGAAACATACAAGGCTATCATTTTGCTAAATGCTATACCTGATACTTATCGTGAAGTCAAAAATGCTATTAAGTATGGTAGAGACACGTTGACACCCGAAATTGTCGTTGACTCCCTTAGAAGTAAGGAGATGGAGATGAGAGCTGAAAAACATGATAAGAAAAGCGGTGAGATTCACATGATGAGGGGTAGAACTCAGTTTAGGCAAAACAGTCATGATGGTTACCAAAGTAGTGGCGAGTCGAGTAGTAATGGACATAGGAAGAAGGGCAAGGGTAAACCTAGATCCAAATCTAAGACTAAGGAAAGAAAATGCTATGGCTGTGGGAACACGGGGCATTATATAAAGGATTGCTATAAAGAGAAAAACAAGAAAAAGGGGGGAGATCGAGATGAGGTGAATGTGTTATCTTCTGTTTCTGATGATTGTGATGGTGAAGTCTATTTGATTACAAGTCCTGATGTTTCTCCTGCTGAATTGAACTTAACTGCCAATTCTCGTTTTCATGAGTGGATTCTTGATTCTGGTGCATCTTTTCATGTGACATCGCATAAAGATTGGTTTGAAAATTTGCATGAATCGAATGATGGGCATGTTGTGTTGTGTGACAATTCTGCTTACAGTGTCGTTGGCATGGGTGATATTACTTTAAAGTTTGATACTGGCTTTGTGTATACTTTAAAAGATGTTAGATATATCCCTGAATTGTCTAGAAACTTAATTTCAGTAGGACGACTTGAGAAATCTGATTTCACTGGTAAAATTGGAAATGGAATTTTGAAATTGATTAAGGGTGCACTTGTCTCTATTAAGGGTGTTAGAAAAAATGATATTTACATAACTACTGGGGAAGTGATGAGAGGCTTAAACTCCTCTATCTCTTCCGCTAAGTCTGATCACACACAAAAATGGCACAATAGACTAGCACATGTGGGTATTAAGGGATTAAGCTTCTTAATGATAAAGGTGCTTTTGGAAATGACTGTGTGTCTGATTTACCTTTTTGTGACCATTGTGTGTTTGGTAAACATCACAAAACTACTTTCTCCTCGAGTGTTCATAAAACTAAAGGCATGCTTGAATATGTGCATTCGGACCTGTGGGGTCCATCCAGTACACCTACTCCAGGTGGGAATATGTACTTCTTGTCTATTATTGATGACTACACTAGAAAAGTGTGGGTTTATCTTTTGAAGGATAAATCCGACACTTTCGATAGATTTAATAATTAGAAAAGACAAGTTGAAAATCAAACTGGTAAAAAGATCAAGTTTTTGAGAACTGATAATGGCCTAGAGTTTTGTAACACTGATTTTGATAATATGTGCAAGGAAAGTGGAATAACAAGGCATAAAACGGTTCTTTACACTCCCCAACAGAATGGGGTAGCGGAAAGGATGAATAGAACTATACTTGATAAAGTGCGTTGCATGATGTTAAGTTCTGGAGTCCCAAAGTCCTTTTGGGGCGATGCTGTTATGACTGCTTGTTATTTGATTAATTTGACTCCATCTGCTGCATTGAATGGTGACACTCCACATGAAAAATGGTTTGGTAAACTAAGTGATTACTCTATGCTTAGAACTTTTGGCTGCACTGCATTTTTTCATCAGAGTGGGGGAAGCTTGAACCGAGAGCTAGGAAATGTGTTTTTCTAGGTTACCCAGAAGGTGTAAAGGGGTATAGGTTGTGGGATAGGAGCCATAAGGGAGTTAAAATCATTGTGAGTAGAGATGTCACATTCAATGAGAGTGAAATGCCATGTTTGAAAGTTGAATTTGAACCTGTGAGTGAGGAGATTCAAGGTAAAGAGAGTGGTCAGCTGGAGGTGGAGTTAGAAAAACCTAGCACATCTGTCACTGTTACACAGAGTGAGGTGGAGACTCAGGAACAACAACCTGATGTTGAGAACAGAGAGGAAGTAGTAGTAGAAGAACACCCTGAAGAAGAGAACCCTCTAGCAGACTATAACCTAGCCAGGGATAGAGAGAGGAGACAGACTAGAGCACCTGTGAGATTCGGTTATGAATCCGAGTTAGCTTTTGCTCATGCGAGTTATGAGGAGTTGGCTGATAGGGAACCAAAGACCTTTGAGGAGGCGATGAAGAGTAACCAATCTGAAGAGTGGTTCAAGGCAATGAAAGATGAGATGAGTTCTCTAGAGAAGAATCAAACTTGGGAGTTAGTACCAAAACCTAAGAATAAATCTATTGTTGACTGTAAGTGGGTTTTTAAGGTTAAGGAGGGTATTAGCGCATCTGAACCCTTAAGGTTTAAGGCTAGATTAGTGGCCAAGGGATACACTCAGAAGGAAGGAGTTGATTACAATGAGATTTTTTCACCTGTTGTTAAGTACACTACTATTAGGGTCATGCTTGCATTGGTTGCACATTTTGACTGGGAACTTGAACAACTTGATGTAAAAACTGCTTTTTTACATGGTGAACTTGATGAGCAAATCTTTATGAATCAACCAAGAGGTTTTAAAGATAAATTAAAACCTGACTATGTGTGTTTTCTGAAAAAATCCTTATATGGTTTAAAACAATCGCCTAGACAGTGGTATAAACGTTTTGACTCTTTTGTACTATCTATAGGGTTTCACCGTAGTAAGTTTGATCATTGCCTTTATTTCCAACATAATGATGCAAGTAATGACTATGTGTTCTTATTGCTTTATGTGGATGATATGCTCTTAGTTGGTTCATCATCTAAATGGATAAGTGATATAAAAACAAGTTTGAATGGTGAATTTGACATGAAAGACCTAGGAAAGGCTAAAAGAATTTTAGGTATGGAAATTGAAAGAGATAGGTCAAATTCTATCTTGTTTT